>LZPO01017950.1:0-17375 GCA_001675575.1 Neotoma lepida | reverse complement strand
AAAAAAACATATAATGAAAAAGGAAATCAACTCAGTTGTCTCTTCTGCTTCCTAATCCAATACAGATGGCCCCCAGAGATGTCATGCTTAGAAAGAAGCCAGAGACAAAACATCTCATACCTTACAATTTTCTGTATATAAAAACCTAAGGAAAGCAGATCTAAAGAGACAGAAAGTGGGTGAGTCTTGCCTGTGGCTTGGGTGGAAATACAGAATTACTGCAAACATAAGGGATATTTCCTCTTGAGATGATTGAAATATTCCAAAATTAGATTGTGACAATGGTTGTATAACTCTAAATTTATTTTTTAAGGTTGAATTACACATGTGATGTAACAAAATTCAATGCTATATAAATTATGCCTCAATAAAACTGTTGAAAGATTTAATTATAGTCTTAACAAATACCAATTTAAATTCTGTAACTATCCCTTCCATTCTGTATATGAGAAATAAAAATAGTTCCCAAGTGATAATGTTCTCCAGTCATTTCTCACAAGAACACAGGGTCATATACAGCAACGGTTATATCACATTCCCTTCCCAAACCTTCTTTATTCAGTTCAACAGCAGAATCTTGGCTGAAATCGCAAACTGTTGAAATTTACCAGCTCTTATCTTCTTCTATACCACGAGTAAAAGTTTAGGAAAAGATCAAATTTAGGATGAGACAAATCCTGGACCGGGAGAATGTTTACTGTTAGTTGTGTTCAACCTCTCCCAGAATACAATTTATTTTAGGATTATTTAATCATTCTCTCTTGTAAAATATTTCATATATGGGGATGTTAATATTCTGAAAAAAGAAATGTCAAGTTTTAAGACTGACTCCCAAACTTACTTTGCATTTTCCGAGTTAGCTGTAATGCTTTCCTGGACCTGAAAGGTGAACCTCATATTTCACTTTCATATTATGGGCCATATCAGGTTTGGTTACTCATGCTCATCAATGAAGAGTCCCCTAATTTAATGGAACAGTCACAAAACTAATCATCTGAACAACATAAATAGAATGGCTTTACCTTTCTGGTTTAGAGGAGATATACAGACACCACCCATAACAGCTAAAAGGGTCTACCCAGAGGATAATTGCTTTCTAGACAAATAATCTGGGAAAAACTTCATTTCTCAGATGAATAAATTTTATGATATAACCAAGCAAATGTTAAAAGCAATTGTTCTTCAACTATACTATAAGCATGTCCTACTACATAAGAACTGTAATGGGCAAAGTTTCATTTGCCATTTAGTCCATAGNTAGAAGGATAGCAAGAAGTAACACAAAAGTAGAATAAAATAAACCAGAGATAAGTGAGCATTACCAAGAGATTACAGGCTTTGTTCTAAGGGAGAACTGGGGGCAAAAATGTACAGAGGGAAAAGGGGCAAAGAGAAAAGGGAAGTGGAGAATCAACCAAAATGAAATATGTGGGTGAAAATTCCATATGAAAACTTACTATTTGTAAGATAATTTTATAAATAAAAATACATTTTTAAAAGGAGAGACTGTAGACTTGCAGGCTGAAAAGGTTTGGATATTGCCAGGGTGTTATTACTCTAGGTACAGTAGCCACATGCTAGTTTGCTTGTAACAAACTGTTTTAAAATAAATCTGTCTCCTTCGGAAGACAAATAGGAATGCATTCCAAACTTCCTGAATTACAGGCTTCCTCGGATTTCCATCTTACGATATCCTGGATTGGGATTACTTACATTGGGATTTCCTAGCTTCAGCATTTTCCTTCATATTGTACATAATATATATTTTTCTTTCGTATTGTATATACAATCTAAAATGCACTTGAATGCTACATGATCAATAAAAAGAAAAATGCTGCATGATTACAATCATATGGAAACTAAAAGTGTTGATATCATGCAATTTGAGAGTAGACTACTGGTTACCAGTCATGGGGAGAATAATGAGACAAAAAAGGTAAAAGGTTGATCAACCAGTACTGAGTTTTGCTTAACTGGGAATAAGAAGTCCTAGGATGCAATATAACAATATAGATAACAATAAGGTTTGATGTATTTTAAGAAACTACAAGAAAGTGTTCTGAATGGATTTTTTCTTTCCATAATTCATAGTTGTTCAAAAAGATTTTATATGTGTGTGTGTTTGAAAAGATACATGTGTATATATATATATATATATATATATATATATATACATATTTAAGAGCTAAATCAAATAATTTTAAGTAAATAGTACATGTGGCATATTTCATTATGTACCTTTCATGTACTTAAATGTATTCTAAGTATTTATTTCTTCAGAAATCTCACTAGAACACTTTATGAATGCCTTTGGTGCTTGCAGCCACTTCTCTGGACCATGCCAAGCCTCCGAGAATCCAGTGTCTTTGATGGACTGTGCAATGCCCTTCTGATTGTTCTTCCTTTATCAACAGCTTGTCCTTTCTTGGAAGCTTATTATTTTATTGTGTCTTCAGATTTCAATAGNAAACAGCTCATCAGTTCCCAGAATAAATGTTTATGTCATTTTTCAGGATCTCCAAGACCTGATTTTATTTAATTTCTTCTATACTCTTTTTTCTGAAACGTCCATTAGGCAGATACAAGGAAACATTCTTATATGATCTTTGTGTTCCCTAATTTTGTATCTGACATTTTACATGTTTGGCTCTTAGCTTACATCTTCAGGTGCTCCTATTATTTATTTTCTTCCAGCCCTTCCTCTAAGCAATTATTTTTATTTTGGCAAGCATATTTTTAAGTTTTCAATCACTCTGTTATCCAATTATTCCTTTCCCACAGCAACATCCTCAACTATGATTAAAATCACTGGAACTGAAATGTAACTTTGTAAAATATGCTCTTTTCTGGGCTACCCTGGTGGTTATGTGTTTCCTTTAGACTCTTAGCTTGATGGACATGTTGAAATATTCTTGAAGTGTGCTAGTGATTGTAAGCGTTGACTAGATTAGTTACTGTCAGTGGCTGGGAGGAAACTCTTCTGCCAATATATAGGCTGACTTGTGAACAGGTCTTGACCCTGCATGGAAGTCCCACCTGGGATTGCTGTGGTTGTTGTCAGGGTGTTGCCACTGGCAAGGCCACATTACAATAAACAGTCCAACTGCATGCCACTGTCCCAGCACAAATGCTCAAACTAGGAACCCAAGTCTAGAGAAGAACATTCCTTAGCCCTTCATCCAGTTTTCCAGCTCTTATATACTTCTGTCCACTCTTCCACAATGTTCCCTGAGCTTTAGTTGTGGGTACACAGGTTTGGTTTATGGGTAGCCCACACCTGCTGTTCATTCTCTGCATCTGAGGAAGCTGTGANTCTCAATATTTAATTCCCTTCTTTATTAGTACAGGCTTCTCTGACTAGGGCTGAGAGCAGCCTCTGTCTATGGGTATAAGCATAAACATTCAGAAGGCAATTTATTACTTTGTCAATTTAGTTTAAACATCAGTAATAAGTTCTCTACATAAGCCTATGAACTCTTCATACCTACGTTGTTAGCCAGGCTTACTTCATCAGCTATGGTCATCCCTCCCTACTCACTCCTCATGCTGGATTACCTAGTCCAGCCTTGATGCAGTGGGAGGAGCTTGGTCTTACCTCAACTTGGTGTGTCATGCTTTGTTCAAGCCCATGGTAGGCCTGCCCCTTTCTGAATGGAGATGGAGGAGGAGTGGATGGGGAGGGGGGTAGACGGAAGTTGAGGGGAGGGAACAGGAGGAGAGGAGGAAGGGGAAACTGTGGTTGGTATGTAAAATAAATGAAAAATGTTAATTAATAAAATAAAATTTTTAAAAAATTCAGTTCTTTGTTTTTCATTTGCATTTATTTATAGTTTTTATTTCATTTATCTGTGCTTTGATCTTCATTGTTTATCTTCTTCCACTAATTTTTAACTTAGTTTCTGCTTATTTTTAGTTTAAGTTGCATAACCAGGTTTCTATTTGAACCACATCTTTTTTTCTATAAGTACTGACCACTCTACGCNTCTGTTTTATTGAAACTTGTAGCCCATTAGTTTTTCTTGTTTTGCTTCCATTTTAGTTTGTTTCAGAATTCATTTATTTCCCTTTTTGTCTCTTCATTGGTCTATTGGTCATTCAAGATCATGGTGTTTAATGGCATGTGTTTATGAATTTATCAGCTTCTACTTGTTGCTAATTTCTAGGTTTATCCCATTCTATGTAGATAATATGCATGAGGTCATTTTTTATTTATGACATTTTTTGTAGCCTAAAATGTGGTCTATGCAGAAGAGTACTCCATAAACTGATGAAAAGAATATGCTTTTCCAACTGTTGGGTGAAATAGTAAAATTTTGTTAGGACCATTTGATCTTCAGTACACACCATCTACATGCTTCCTCATTAAGTTTTTGTGTGAATGACCCCGTCCCTTAATGAAAATGGAGTGGTGAACTCTAGCTACTGTATTTGAGTCAATCCCTCCTTTTACATTTAATACTTATTTTGCATAATTGGATATTCCAGTCTTGGGTGATATATATTTACACTAATTACTTCATCTTACTAAATTAATGTCTTCAGCAATATGTAATGACTTTCTCTGTGTTTATAGATGTTTTATTTGATTAAAGTATAGCTGCTCCTACTTACTCTGGATCTCAATTTGTGTGTAATATCTTTTTCGTGTGTGTGTGTGTGTGTGTGTGTGTGTGTGTGTGTGCATGCTTGGGTACAGATGCCTGTGGAGTCCAGGAGAGGAGAGTACTGGATCCCTGGAGATACAGTTATTTCTGAGTCACCCAATTCAGGTACTTGGACCAAACTTGGGTCCTCTGCAAAAGTAGTGTATGCTCTTAACCATTGTGCAATCTCTCCAGCTCCCAAGTGGGTTTCTTANAAGTAGTGTTATCATTGAGTTTTACTGTTACCCATTTAACCAATTTAAATGTTTTAATTGGACTATTTAATCTGTTAGCATTCAAGGCTATTATTGGCATATAAAAACCATACACCTGCCATGTGGATTTTTCTGGTTGAGCTGCATTTCCTTTGTTCCTTTTATCCTCTCTTGTTATCTTTGTGGGCTGGTGGTTCTCTATATTGATAACATTTGATTCTCTTATCTTTCTCTTTTGAGCCTCTGCCTACTACTGAGTCTTATACTTTGTGTTCTCATAATGATAGTTATCTATACNTGTTTGCAGAATAGGGTTTTCAAAGAATCAACTAGGGACCAAGTGTGGAAATACATGAAACCAAAAGGACAGTTATCAAACACCACTACAGGCTTTCANGTGATAAATTTTCTCGGTTTTCCTTGTCATGAAAATATTTTCTCTTCAGTTCTGCTACAAATGATATTTTTGGTTCATGTTTTTCTTTTAGTAATTTGAACATGTCATACCATTTGACTGTGGACTGTACAGTTTCTTTTAAGAATTCTGCTGCTAAACTGGTACAGTCACCAAGGAAATAATCATGAAGATTCCTCAGGAAGTTGAGAATTTATCTACCTCGAGATCCAGCTGTACTACTCTTTGGCATATACCCAAAGGACTCTACATCCTACTACAGAAACACTTGCTCGTCTGTGTTCATTGCTGCTCTATTCATAAAATCCAGAAATTGGAAACAGCCTAGATGTTCAATTGATGAAGAAATAATGAAAATGTGGTGAATTAACATAATGTAATATTATTCAAATATTTAGAAAAAATGAAATTGTGAAATGTTCAGGAAAATGAGTAGAGCTAGAATAAATCATCATGAGTGAGGCAAACCCATGCCCAAAAAAGACAAATATTGCATGTTTTTTTTCTTTTGTGGTAATATTAACTTTTAAGTTTTGGTATGGGTGCTACAATTAAAATAACCACAAAAATCAGGTACTTTGTAAGGGATCGGGGAGAAGAGGATTTCCCAAGGAAAGGGAAATAGAATATGGTGTTATGAAGAGATAAAGAGAAAACATGAATATTAAATGAAAAGGGGAAATTAAATAGGGAGAGGGATGGGAAACAAGGGTAAGATGGGAGTATTAAAAGNGACAACTAACACTAAAGGTCTTTGAAACCTACTACAATAGAAGTGTCACCATTTAATGGGGGAGAGAATGCTCCAACTAGACATCTTACACTACCAAATAAAACCTCCAGTGCCAGGAATGGGTCCCATATTGTTGAGTCATTGGCCAAAGAGGTCCATAGACCCTGACTTGCACATGCTATAGGCTATTGCCAAAGCTATTGGTGGTTCTCCACAACCTGGTGGTAGAGTCTTACTGCTGAAGACAACTCTTACTTACATTATTGAATGTAGCAAAGTCAAACTGATGCTCAACTAGAAGCTTTAACCCTATGGATTAGCATTCGTGGTACTGGAAGGTACTCTGTATGCTACTGGAAGAGAAAGACAGTCATCAACATTACCCAGCTACAAACCTTGTGATCTAACACAAAGGCCTCCCTACAGTGTATACTGGTACAATGGTGGCACAATGTTATGGAAGTAACTTACCACATTTTTTAAAAAAATATGTGTTTATTTCTTGAGATTATGATATAATTATATCTCATCGCCCCTTCCCTTCCCTCCCTCCAAACCCTTCTATCACTTATCCCCTCCCTTTCCTCCCTCCAAACCCTTCCATCACTTACCCCCTCCCTTTCCTCCCTCCAAACCCTGCCATATACCCCTCTTTGGTCTCTTTTAAATTGATAGCCTCATTTTTGATTAGTAGTTGTTACATACATATGTGTTTATGTATATGCATGTATATCCCTAAATACACAAACACAACCTTCTCAGTCTGTATTCTTGCACTACATATATGATTTCAGAGCTGACCATTAGATATTAGTTAACAAATTTGTATGCCCTACCCTTGCAGAGGTCTATTTCTCTTGTTTCCAGCATTCTTTAGTTGCCCATAGTTTTTGTGTAAGGTTGAGATCTCTTGGGCTTTCTCTTGNACATGCTAGCACATCTATTGCTATCGTACTTGTTCAGCTCATATTTAGGCAGTCATGTTGGTGAGACTTCCTTCGTGAGTCTATCTTCTGACATTCCTAAGAGACACAATATCATAGCAAACTCCCTGATCTCCTGGCTTTTACAATCTCTCTGCCCTCTCTTCCANAATGAATCCTGAGCCTTAGGTGATGTAGATGTAGCCATTTGAACTGAGCTCTACAAATATGTATTTTGATTTTCTATAATGGCCTCCCTCTATTACAAAGAGAAGTTTCCTTGATGAGNACTACACTTATGGGTAGGTATAAGAGCAAATATTTAGAATGTGGTAGGAGATTTTGCTGGCTTAGTAAAGGGTAATTGTAGTTTCTACTCCAAGATCTATGAATTTACTAACCCAGGATAGTTCACTAGGTTTTGATCNGATTTAAGGCCCATGAGCTGGAACCCATACCTGACACTGCTAAAGTGACCAAGAACCTGAGACTAGATATGTCAGGTGCCCAGCAGAAATACTACTGCCATTATTGTACTAAAGGATCATAGCAATAAAATGACTCATAATAACATGTCACTATTCCTATAGATCAGTGCTTTGTTCAGCCCTCATTAGAGAAGCTTCTTTTTTTAGTAGATGGGAATTAACACAGAGAAATACAGATTAACAATGTATACAGAATAAGAGACTTCAGAGCACTTAGCCCTGAACGGGATGGCAGAAAGACTGTAAGAGATAGAGGTGGTGGGTGATAACAAGGAAACAGTGGCCTCCAAGCACAACAGGACGGATACACATACGAAATCGCAGACACTGTGGCAGCACACGTAGGAACTTCATAGGTTCAAGCCAGGTGGAGTCCCAGCATTGAGAGGAGGAAGTGGACAACCATCTCTTACCCCCAACTGGGAAGCTGTTTGCAACTGATGCCTGCTAGGAAAGAGAAAATCAGTTTTCCCCAGTGGAGTCTCCCTAGGTACATCAACCACACCCCAGAGCAGGCCCCATGCCCGAGTAGCTGGTCAACACAAAACAAACTCCATAATTTTTAATGAGCTTGTTGTTTCATTTCTCTTTGTTCGGGTTATTTTTTTTTTGTCTAATTTGGTTTTCTTTCTTTTAATTTTCATTTTAGGGTTTTTGTTATTGTTGTTGTTTGTTTGCCTCCAAGATTTCTGTTTGATCCTTTTTGTGACCTCATCTGCTTTTGCTTAGCCTTTTAAAAAATGAATTGTTTTCTCAATTTTATTGAATTTTCTGTCCATACTTTTGTCTGATTGAGCTTCTGTATAATCTTTATTTTCACATCTTTTTGCAATTTGATGCCTCCCTTTTCTTTGGAGCCATTGTGTTCTGTTGAAGGCATCACATGTATTTGTTTTCATGCTTCTTTTATCCCTACATTGACATTTGTGCANCAAGAATGTCAGTTATTTATATTAAATTTTTACAGTGCATGAACAATAAAATATTCCCTTGAGAACTTTGATGCTAGAGTATCAAATGAGTAGATTATGTTGGCTTTGGTTTCAGCTGGGCACAAAAGTGTGGTAAACATGGAAGTTCTTTAGTTCCATGCAAACAATGTCACTTTTATCAGTGTCTCAGTGGCCAGGACACCATCTATTTATGGGATTTTTTTCACTGGGTATGGAAGTAGGACACCTTTTAGTGTCTGAGATCTATGTGTGGTCCAGGCTGTGCTGGTGGGTGCCTGGTGGNGGTGTAGTAGATGCTTGTCTGTATGCATGGTCTATGTATGCAGCTTCACAGGGGCTTCAGAACAAACCATCTGGCTGACTCCCAGGCTTTGGAAACCTTACATGTTCCCAATGCATGATTTATTTGCTTTCCAGGACTTCAGTAACCTAATCACATATGTCAGAAGGCATGGCAGCATTGTAGCCCAGGGAAGGTAAGTGGCTGCCCATTAAAGTGAATTATCAAAAGGTTTGCTTTTCCCCATAGACGTGATCTAGTGCTAAACTATTTGAAAAGACAATTAAGAAATCCAAAACACTGCGCCAAAAAATTCCTACAGCTAATAAACACTTACTGAAAAGTAGGATATATAACTAACATGCAGAAATCAGTAGCTTTTCTATATATCAATGACAAACAGTGAAAAGGAAATCAGTAAAATAATCCCATTCATAATAGAAAGGGGAGGAAACATGACCCTCAGAGTAAACTTACCAAGGATATGAAGGACTTATACAAGGAAAACTTTAAAACTCTGAAAAAAGTAAGGCAAGGAAGACACTAGAAGATAGAAAGACTACCTATGCTTGTGTATTTGGTAGAATTAATATTGTGGAAATGATCATTCTATTAAAAGCAATTTAGAAATTCAATGCCATTATAAAAAAATGCAACTTCATTCTTCACAGGAATAGAAAAAAATTCATGTGGAAACACAAACACAAAAGACCCTGGATAGGAAATGCAATCCTGAGAGGGTGGGAAATATACTAGAGAAATTAGCATATCCAATCTCAAGTTATACTTACAGAGCCATGATAATAAAAACAGCATGGTACTGGCACATAAAAACAGACACATAGAATAATGGAAGAGAACACCCAGATTGAAGTCCAAATAACTATATCCATATATTTATTGAAAAGACAACAAAAATGCACCCCAGAGAAAACCCAGCATCTTCAAGAAATGGTGTTAAGAAAACTGGTTATCCACATGCAGCAGAATGAAATTAAACCCTACTCTCTCACTACCCACAAAAGTCAACTTCAAATAGAGTCAAAGATATAACATAAACCTTGACACTCTGAATTTGTTAGAAGACAAGGTAGGGAGTATACTGCAAGAGGTAAGCATGTGTATGACTTTCTAAATATGGTGGCACTTTCTCAGAAAGTAAGGCCAACAACTGACTGACGGGACCTCATGAAAATAAAAGCTCCTGCACAGCAAAGGAAACTGTAAATTTATTGGTACAAAATTGTCACCAGCTACAGATCTAATAGAGAACTAAAATCTATATTACACAAAGAAATAAAAACACAAAAACATCAAGAAAACAAACAACTCAATTAAAATGGGCTGTATNTATGAGAAGAGAATTTGCAAAAGGAAACATATGAATGGCTGCTAAACACTTTTGAAAGTGTTCAACATCACTATATCAGGGAAACAAAAATTAAAACTACTTTGAGATTTCACCTCACCTCAGTCAGCATAGCTATTATCAAGATACCAAGTTTAGAAAGATAGCTCAGTGGTTAAGAGCTCTGGCTGCTCTTCTAGAAGATCCAGGTTCTATTGCCAGCATCCACATGGTACCACACAACTGTCTGGAACTCCAGTTCCAAGAGATCCAATGCCCTCTTCTGGTCCCTTCAGGGACACCAGCCACACATATGGTACACAAATGTACATGAAGGCAAAACACTCATATGCATAAAATAAAAAAAATTAAATCTTTTTAAGTCTAAAGAAATCAAATGGTAGCATATGCTGGTGAGGTTGTCAATAAAAGAGCAACTATTATTCACTGTTGGTAGAAGTACAAACTGGTGCTAGCACTGTGGAAATCCATGTAGAGATTCCTCAAAAAACAAAACTACTCTATGACCCATGTATACCANTTCTGAGAATACAGCCAGAGGAGTCTATATCCTACTACAGAGATACTTGCAGGGATAGTTGCTCATCTATGCTCATTCTTACTGTAGTCACAAAAACTAGGAAACGAAATTNCCTAGATGTTCATCAGCTCATTAATGAGTAAGAAAAATGTGGTACATATGCACGGTAGAATTTTTTTAGCTGTAAAGAAACATGAAATTGGCAAGTAAATGGATTGCACTGGAAAAAAATTATGATGGGAAATATTTCCCAGGCATAGAAAAGCAAATGCTGCANGTTCTCCTTCCTATGTGTGTCCTCACTCCACATCTGGAATGTTGTGTGCTCAACTTGGAGTTCCTGCAGGAACTGGGAAACTGGAAGGGGGTTGTTTGTAGGGGTGGCTTAAGGGAGGGGGATAATAGAACANGGAACACGCAAGTATAGAAAGGGAATGCTGGGGTTAAGGCAGAGGAGAGGAGNGAGACTAGAGGAGACAGGGCATACTGAAGTTGNCCAAAATGAAGAAGGGATGGAAACATACTCTCATGTAATCAAATTTTAAACATACAATTTATAATAATTAAAAATTATTCAGTGATNTTATTAATACCTCAGTCTCTGGTTTTTAGTGCTGTAAGAGGCAAGAAGCCTGCCAATCAGNAGGCAGCAGGTAGCCACCCTTCAGGCACTGAGTATACCTAGGGGTCACAGCCCTTAGGTAATCCTTTGACACATATACTGTGCCTCCTCTTACCTTTTTCTTGGAAAATTGCTGAGGTCTGTGATGTTTAATTCTCACTGGAATATGAAAAAAATGATATTATAGAAGAATTCAAATAGAAATCAATTTGAATGCTTCCATGGAGAAAATTAGAAACCATTTAAAGTGTCAAAGAGCAGAGCTGAATCTAAGTGTCTATGATCCTTGACATTTACAAAGCAGTAAGAGATGCATGGCTCTTTTTTAATATAAACTCCTTTTCCTTAATATTAACACTCAACTGATATGAATGCTGATAAACAGAGGCACTTAGATAAAATAAATTATCCCATTAATAGGGAAAGGCATTAATGTCTGTATAATTTAGAGGCATCCAATTTACCAGTTTCACAGTTTCCAAAGACTAAAGGTCATGTTGCAAGCAAACTTTTCCCAAATGTGTGTCTTCTTTTTCTAGTGGTGAGATATAAAGATTCCAAACCAGCTCAGAATATTCATTGGAAATAAAATCTGATGTGTCATTAGCACATTGTGTGTGTGTGTGTGTGTGTGTGTGTGTGTGTGTGTAAATAAAATAATAGAGCTCTTGGTTTATTTTCTCTATTTTCTTTACATAGTAATTTTCTTTTGAAAATGTTCAGTATTGGTTATATTGAAATCTAATATATCCCAAATATTAATTACTTCAGAGATGCAAATTCTTAACTGGGGCATTAATGTTTGATGATATACTGCTATAAAAGGCAAAATTTTGCTCAGGAAGAAGAAATATTTTCATATCATTGACTCTTTAAAGATGCTACNAACTTATTCCTGTTCAGTCATGGCTCCCAAAGAGGGACAGATGGATAAGCCCTGGGAAGGGGAAAATAGAAAAGATCTCTTAGGTAAACTGAGTGGGGCAAAGGGAGAGGAAGGGGTATGAGAACATGGGGGAACGGGATGGTTGAGCTGGGGAAGGGATGAAGTAGGAGAGCAATGAAAAAGATACCTTGATAGAGGGAAATAAATAAATAAATAATCTTTTTCAAAGGAAATAGAATTTATTCCATTTATAAATCTAATGGTTATTCAGTAAGACACCTCATCATAAAAAAAAATGTGTCAAGAGTATAGCTGGAAAATATTTCAAATTGGTACTTACATGTAAAAGATAACATCCAGAAANTCTTGANGGAAAGGTGGGTTTTNATATCATAGTGTTGGCTTCTTCAAGAAGATCCCACAAAGCTGCTTCCTCATTACCCTCACCATGTGCCACCCGCCCACTCAGGCAGACTGGCTTTTCTCTACAAGTCCTGAGGTTCCAGTTGTTAGAGTCTGTTACACTTGTTGACTGTTACAGAGAAAGAACTGTACAGGAAAGAATAAAATGAAGTATCATCACCTGCTTTGATTTCAACTATAGAATTTGGAGCATAGGCATTGGAATTATTCCCATTACATGTGGGAGAAAAGCTCTTCAGTGGAGATGCTTGCTCAGAGCTTGAACATTTGAGTCAGGGCAAGTACTAGAGATGGCATCATCTTCAGACCTCTGGTCAGTTCTTTCTTTTATTTGTATTTGTTTAATATTTTTATTTTATGTGTATGAGTGTTTTCCCTGTATATATCTACTTTCACCTGTGCATGCCTGGTGCCCCCNGAGGCCATCAGATGCCCTGGCACTAGAGTTTCAGAGGACTTTGTGCTGCAACGTGGGTGCAGGGACCCGAACTCAGATCTCCTGGGAGAGCAGCAAATGCTCTTAATCACTGAGGCCTCTNTAGTTCCAGGTGATCCTAAANGACTGCCAATGTTGTCTTGGGGGACTTGTTTTCAGTACTGGGGNTGAACTTCAGCTTCATACTGGTAAGCAAGCGCTCTAGCCCTGGGCTACAGGCTCAGCTAGTTCTCTCACTGTGGGTCATCTCCAGAGATATCCAGGGTAGCTCATTTGTATAACTCTCNATGTTCTCCTATTCAAAAGAATGAGGAAGATGTATGGATCAAAATATAAAGAACTTGAAACATTTCACAGAATTTAGGGACACTTGCTTCTACAGCTTTTGACAGTTCTATCAGTANGAGAAAACTCTATTTTCACGAGACATTTACCAAAATCTCTTTTTTTTCTACCCAGATGTTAGAAAAATGTTGAGTTTCATGGTATTCTAGCATTTGTGCTTTATTCTTCACATAAAATAGACCATTTCTAGTTCAATCCACCTAGTGTTATTTATCTTATGATTTATCNCATGATTGTGAACATGGCCATGATTTAAATGATGCTGTGACCATTAAATAAAGTGACCATTATTTGTTATAAAATGTGCTTCCGCCAGGCAGTGGTGTGCACGCCTTTAATCCCAGCACTCAGGAGGCAGAGGCAGGCAGATCTCTGTGAGTTCGAGGCCAACCTGGACTACCAAGTGAGTTCCAGGAAAGGCGCCAAAGCTACACAGAGAAACCCTGTCTCAAAAAACCACAAAAAAAAATAAGCAAAATAAAATGTGCTTCCTCTATGCAGTACCATTCAATATATCAAACAAAAATATGTCTTAGTTTTGGTGACTATAAATATCTGAAATGCACTTCAAATTTGACTTTAAAAAAATGAATAATTACCATAAACAACCTTGAGTAGGGAAATGTTTGAAAAGTTAATCTGTGGACACTGCCATGTGAGACCTGCCAGAGCTGGCACCACCATTATGCAGAGTGCCAAACCCCCAACATTAAATCCTTCTTTTTATTCTAACTCAGAGCCTTATCATCCAGCGAAATGTTACTTGCACATTGTGTTCAGCCCAATCTCATCAACTTTATNCTTTAGAAATGACCTTATGATAAGAAATTAAGCCCTTTGAAATAGCACTTGTAATTAATCCATTTCCATAAGATTAACATGTCAANTATCAAAAGAATAAATGTAACAGTCATTTNAAGCGTAAAAACCCTTGGTCCCACTTCACTTGGAGCTATACAATGTATTATCAAAATGTAATCAGCAGAACACAAATCACTGAGTGCACCTTGTGATTTCTGTTCATTTATTCATGTATTTACTCAACAAATATTCATTAATATATCAATGTTCCAACAGTACACTGTTGTTGGAACCTGAAGAAACANAGAAATAAGGCTAACTTCTGGTTCTTAAGTGACTCATTTAGTAGCTGTCAGACTATTTTTTTAAACAAGTTACTTTGATAAATTATGAATAGGAAGAACAGAGTCAGGAAAAACACCCCAGCACACATTCCACATCAAGTAACACGCCATGGAACCCATGACCAACCCTGCTCAGGTGGCCAAGAACCCAAGATGAGATAGGCCATAGAAATAGGAGAAAACCAAATACTATTTTTCTCCTGAAGGAACATANCAACAAAATGACATCTAATAGCATTATGCTATATACTTATAGATTAATGTCTCATTCAGNCATTATCAGAGAAGCTTCTCCTGCAGCACATGGGAAGTATTATGGAAAGCCACAACTAGACAATGTTCAGAGAATGAAAGATCTTGTATCACTCAGTCCTTAATTGAGAGTAGGAAAATGAACACATGCTCCTATCCCTAACCAAGAAGCTATCTCCAATTAACAATGATTTGCAAAGGAAAAATGAGACTCCAATGGAGTCTCACTGGGTATATAAATCACACTTAAGGGCAGGTCTCATGCCCAGCAGTAGATGGCCAACACAAAATGAACTCAATGCTATTTTTGGAGATTATTTTGGTCTCATTTTTCTTTGTTTGGATATTCTTTTACCTTACAAGTCTTTTGATTGTATAATATAGTTTCTGATTTTGTGAGTGTTTTTGGTTTTTTTTAATATTTATTTATTAATTTTATATCCTGACTACAGTTTCTCTTCCCTATTCTCTTCCCAGTCCCTCCCCCCACATTCCCTTACTCCCCACCAATCCACTCCTCCTCCATTTCTATTCAAAAAAGGAAAGGCCTCCCTTGGATATCAACAAAATCTGCATATGAAGTTGCAGTATGAGTAAGCACCTCCCCTTGTATTACGGCTAGGCAAGGAAACCCAGTATGAGGAATAGAGTCCCAAAAGCCAGCAAAAGAGTCAGAGACAGCCCCTGCTCCCACTGTTAGGAGTTCCACAAGAAGACTAAACTATACAACCATCACATATATNCAGAGGGCCTAGGTCAGTCCCATACAGGCTCCCTGGTTGATGGTTCAGTCTCTGTGAGCTCCTATGAGCCCTGGTTAGTTGATCCCATGAGCATACTTGTGATGTCTTTGACCCCTCTGGCTCCTACAATTCTTCCTCCCTCTCTTCAGCAGGATTCCCTGAGCTCAGCCTAATGTTTGGTTGTGGGTCTCTATATCTGTTTCCATCAGTTGCTGGATGAAGCCTCTCTGATGACAATTGGCATCATTACATTGACATCTTTTTTTTTTTTTCTCCAGTCATGTTTGGTTCTATTCTAGGTCTCTGGACCATCCAGCCTGTGAGTCCTGGCACTCCTGGCAGTTTCAGGGGTAGACTCACTCTCAGGGCATGGGGCTCTGGCTGGACCAGTATTTGGTTGGCCATTCCCACAATCTCTTTGCAATCCTTACCTCACCACATTTCACAGGCAGGATAGACTAAGGTTATGTGGCTGGGTTGGTGTCCCAATCCCTCCACTAGAAGGCATGCCTGGTCACAGGAGATGGCAAGTTCAGGCTATGCATCCCCTCCTGCTAGGAATCTTAGCTGGGGTCAGCCTTGTAGATTCCTGAGAGTTTCCCTTACACCAGGTTTCTACCTGACCCTGAAATGTGCCCCTTTCCAGTCATCACTGTCAGTGCTCTCCCCCCTCGACCCCTCCCCACCTGCCCCTAGTCTACCCATAAAAGATCTTCTATTTCCCCTTCCCAGGGAGATGTGAGTGTCCCCTTGAGCCTTCCCTGTTACCTAGCCTCTCTTGGTCTGTGGATTGTATGTTATCTTCATTGATGTGCTATCATGAGTAGACTGACTGTCATGACTGAAAGGACTTGTGTGGTCACAGGAATGCACCAAGGCCCATATCACAGCTGGTCATGATGCCAGTGAAACATCATCTGTCCCATTGGGGTGTGTTTGCCAGTGCTGGTGCTGACTAATGTCTGNCTCTTGGGTTATGTGAGATTCCATGAGTTAACTCCCCAACAAGACTTCAGTCTCACAGCCATGGGGATCTGAATAGCCTCAGGAAATTGAGGTGTACCCAGGACTTCTATAAGGCCAGCAATGATGTCTACCCAACCTTGANTATGTCTCACTTAGATCTAGGTCTTCTGAAGCTGGGGAAAGACTGAAGGCTCTTGGTCTAGGTACAAAGCCTGAGCTCTCTACCTGATGCTGGTAGGCTTAGAATTGAACTTCAATTGGCAAAGGCCTATGCCAATATTCATGCCTGTCCTCAGAGGGTGCAGTTTTATTAACAGCTCTACCTGCTATCTCAAGTTTGAGGAAGGGTACCAGAGGCAGTCAGCTACCTTGCCTGACNTAGATGCAACATCTCAGCCCATGGTATCAGCATGGTGTTGGGGATNTAGGTCTCTGCCCAGCCGTGGGAGTCACTGTGGTATTCTGGTCTGGATTAAATCTGTCTCTTTGGAATGTGACATGTCTCTCTCCTCAGGAGCATGGGGGAGGAATGACAAGAACATTTCCTTTCTTCTTTCCTCAAAGCATCTTCTAGTTTTTGAATACTGGCCCAGGTACGAGGGTTTCTCTACCCCAGTGGTTCTCAACCTTCCTAATGCTGAGACCCTTTAGTACACTTCCTCATGTTGTGGTGACCCCCACCCATAAAGCTGTTTTTGTTGCTACTTTATAACTGTAATTTTGCTACCCTTATGAATCGTAGTGTAAATATCTGTGTTTACCGATGGTCCTAGGTGACAAACAAGTTGAGAACCAATTCTCTTAGAACTTCCTTGGCTCTTAGGAAGGTATCTTAGTGCATGAATAGCTGTTCAATCTGGAGCACCTGTCAGGAGGTGACTGCTAGAGAATCTTACTTAGNGGCACTTGTCCAGACCAGTCGACCTGTTGAACAGCACCTGCATAAGGGGAGTGAGAATTAAGAAAAGACAGAGACAGCCGGGCGGTGGTGGCTCATGCCTTTAATCCCAGCACTCGG
>LZPO01017949.1:13980-26323 GCA_001675575.1 Neotoma lepida | reverse complement strand
AATTTCACCGTGGTGTGCTGAATCAAAGTGTACACCCAGAAGTGGAATGGCTAGGTCACATGGGAGGTCTGTTCTCTCTCTCTTCTCTTTCTCCTTCTTGAGACACTGCCACTTTCATTTCCAGAATGGCTAGACTACTTAGTATTCCCGAAGNATTGTGTAAAGGGTTCCCCTTTCTCCACATCCTCACCAAAAGCTAATGCTGTTTGTGTTCTTAGTTTTTGTTACAATGGATGGGATAAGATAGAATGAATCTCAGTGTAACTTAAACTTGAATTTCAATGATGGATAAAGATGTTGAACTGTTTTTTTCATATATTTATTGACTATTTGCATTTTGTCTGTTGAGAATCATCTGTCTCTCTCATTAGCCTATTTCTTGCCTGGTTTGTCTGTTGTTGTTGTTGTTTGTTGTTGTTGTTGTTGTTGTTGTTGTTGTTCTTTAGGTTATTTCTTTCTTTATATAGTGCAGGAGTCAGTCCCTGTATCAGATGTAGAGCTAGCAATGATTTTTCTCCTGTTCTGTAGACTGCTAAATTATTATTTAATTCGGAGAAAAGAATTTGAGCTTATTTATTTAAAAACTATTTGCAATGAGCAACATTGCTTCTTACCCGAGTCACTGCTTACAAAAGTGGGAATGCTATTACCTGTTTCCAGGGCATTCAACATGGGTTTCACTATGGTGTAGGCACGAAGTTCATGTTTGGTTTAAAAAAAAAACGTAAAAAACAACTATTTGAATGCTTGCTTTTAATTTATATTCTACATGGCTACTGAGACTCACAAATTCTTCATTGTAATTAAACTTTATTAAAGAAAACTAGAGGCTTCACTTGAAAGAGATTCTCCTTAATGAACAAGAAATATTCCATACACCTAAACAGACCAGTATGACACAGGATTCCATGTGTCACATGTATCCAGTTTCCAGCCGAAGGGACAGCCACATAATCACAGTGCCTCCCCTCTGGGAAGTCTAGTGGCTTCCATTTCCTATTTTGGGAGAGGAAATCATGGAGCCAGAGGACAGTAACTTGGCTGACAATCACTACAGCCTGATAAAGGTGATGTCATTTGCAGACTGTCCCCCTACATTCTGGTGTCTCCCACAAGACTGAGTCGATTATATTCGCCAACGAATCTCCTTTTGTAAGCTGTATTCGAAAGATCAAAGGAAAGCAGGAACCGGGGGAAGCCTATTCATGCGTGAAATGAAATGTTTAGCAGGCTAGGGTCAGCCTGGAAGCTTTGTAAGGAAAAGAGGACAGCATCAGAGGGGAACTTCGGTGCCTTCAGTGAATCTACCAGGACCAAGGATTAAAAGAAGGAGTGGATGGAGGAAATTAAATGCAAGGAGTGTCGTGTGCTCAGCTCTGAAGTAGTACGCTAATAAGAACTTAACATTTATTGGTCTAGTTAATATTTTCAGAGAAATGGCAGCAAGGTGCACACCCTGGCAAGACTAGAAAATGCTAACTTATCCTTTGTGGTGTGCACAGTCATTATTCTTTTCCATGAAGGGTCTTCTTAGACTCTTTAAAGACTCAATTCATCAGGAAATTAAGGGTACCTGTGAGTTCCTCTGTGCCTTTGCTTATATTTGCTCAGAGAACAGGTTCATAGTGGCTGAGCTATTCTTGAACACCTGGCCACTCATAATAACCTTAATGGCTTTCTTAAACCATGGATAAAATAAAGCATAGATCAAAGGATTCATGGCTGAGTTGTAATAAGCACACCAAACACAAATCTCATAAATGTAGGCAGGGGTGATGAATCCCATAAAAGCATCAATTAATGAATCAATGCTATACGGCAACCATGAGATCATGAACGCTACCACAGTGATTCCCAGGGTTTTGGCTGCTTTTCTCTCTCTCTTTGCCACTCTAGCTTTGTAGTTCTCTGAGGATGATTCTGTTTTGCTACCAATATTTTCTATCTTTTTAGCCTGTTGCCTAGCTACCAGAAAAATATTACCATACAGAATTATCATAACAAGACTTGGTATAAAGAAGGAAAGAAAATCTATCAGCACCCAGTTCTGATTCACAACTACCTGACATCCTCCTACACAGTTGAGGGCACTGGATAATTCTTCTAGGCCATCGTCATAGACCCCTGTGTAGAAAACAGCACCGCTGTACACTAGGGGCAGAATCCAGGAGATGCTGATGCAAATTCCCGACACAGACACAGTGAACTTGGTGGGATAGACCAGAGGGTCAGTAACAGCGATGTACCTGTCGATGGAAATGAAGCACAGGTGGAAGAGAGAAGAATAACAAAATGCCACATCACAGCAGGTGTGGAAAGTACAGAAGCTTCTTCCAAAGTACCAGCAGCTCTCGATGGACCTGACCATGCTGAAGGGCATCACAGAGACTCCCACCCAGAAGTCAGCACAGGCCAGGGATGCGATGAGGAAATTGGTGGGAGAGTGCAGCTGCTTGAAATGGAGGATGGATATCATCACGAGGAGGTTTCCAAACACTGCCAGCACAGCCCCAACACCAAAGACTCCGTACAGGATGACCCGGGACCCAGGCGAGTAAGGAGTTTTCACACAGGACCCATTTACATTCTCATAGCAGAACTGAAGGACTGCGGGTGGAGACGAGTTACTACCCATGCTGCTGCTGTTTGCATGGGCAGAAGGTCTGCATTTGATTCTCAAGATTCAGAAATTCTAATTTTCAATGCTGTAAGTGGAAGAAGTCCACATCAATCCAGTAAGATGACAGAGGATATTATGAGATGTTAAGCCTAATATAAGTTTTCATTTTTAAACCTTCTGACAACTTCTAAACATCCTTTGGAACAAAATAAAACCCGATAAACACTATATGGTCCAAAATTACTAAAATTGAATTTCAATTAACAAAGCATTCTTTTTCTTAATTGGTTAAGTTTTCTTTGATTCCTAAATATATTTTTATATTTTATTTTTACCTATAGTGTTCCTCTGGCAGCAGTGTAACAGCGGATGCAGCTGTGGAACTGGTGGCTCACCTATAGATTTACTTCCATGTTACATGTCTTAAACTACTGCCTAAAGGATGCGGTCCTTCAGCTAAATAGACATCACCAATGGGAAAACGCCTTGACGGAATCCCTGTAGAGCAAGGTGTGAACCAATAAGATTATATTCAACAGTGATTACTAGGAAAGTTAGCCTACAAAACAAGTCTTTTCTACGTTAATTATTATGAAGTATTTTAGGCCAAATAATTCTTTTTCTTTTGTTTACAGACTTGAACCATGCCCTCCTTCTGAGTCATGACTTGGTTACCTTCCTGAGTTTTAAAAAATATATGATGGTGCTCCAAGGTTTAAAGGTCAATTTGGCTCTCTCCAGCCTGTTAAGAGTCATTTATGCATCTACCATGGCTACCAAGCAGCAAGATAACAAGCTATGGGGAAATACTACATTGAAGAGAGATATATTACATGAAGGCTTTAAAGAACTACATGGATTAAATGCCGCAGCTTTTCTCAGGGACTACTGAGAGGATGAATTCTGCTCTTAAACCCTTGCTACCAAGGGACCTGTGTGCAAAGTCTCTCCACCCACTCAGCAGATCTGCAGTGAGCACTCTGGCTGTACCATCCTCTGTGGTTACTAAAGACTGCCTGTATTGCCCATGCTCCAAGGGAGATTTCATTTTACAAAGAACAATGCACAGGGAGTGAGAACTCTAAAATGGATTTTGTGTTCATTGTCTCAACCCTGGCGGAACACGGCAGACTAAAGAAAAACATTTTTCAATCTTCTGGATGGAGAGTTCAAGACTCTAGCAGTACAGATCCGGAGACATGCAGACATTTATAAGCTTGCATGGTGCATTACAAAGAGTGAGAGATAGTTCTTATTCACCTTATTGGCTATCTGATCACAAATCAATAAAATCAATACTCTTTTCCAGATATCTTTAAGGTTTCTCCTGACATTTTCTTAGTGTCTGATTTTATAAAATGATTTCAATTGCTTATGTTACAAAACCCTATGCCAGGCTTTCCCCATCTATATTCTATAGACATTAGAAACAATTCTATATGTTGTGTGACACCAAATACCATTCCTGTGTACAACCAATAATAGCCAACCTCATCCCTTGGTTGTGAGTATCTCGAAATGTTGTCATATATCCTCAGGAGGCAAACATTCCCCTCCCTCCCATTGAGATCTGTGTTCTAGTAAAGACAAACCTTCCCATTGACATCTTTGCCATTGGGTAGAGAAATAACTTTATAGCTCCCTCCATCATTCTGAGATTTATTCATTAATTATTTCATGTATTCAGAACATAGTAGATGTCTGTAACTGGGTATAAAGTAATGAAAAAATGCATGTCATCTCTATAATCATAAAGCCTGAAGTCTTGAAGACGAAGCTCTCCACTGAATCATAAGTGGCATGTGAGGATAAAAAGGGAAAAGACAATCCTTCTGAGAGTATGGTAAGCATAAGAACAGGCAGATCCAGGCCTAGGGATCCTAAAATATGGTTATGCAAAGAGATGCTCTAGTATTTGTACAGTTCTAACTATTCTGTTTTTTAATATCATCTAAGCTCAACAGAGTAATCTAGGCTAACTTGTGCCTTCATGTTTACTAACTCAATAAGCAGCTCTTCTCCCAGTGCTGAGGCAGGATGTAGTTGGAGGCTTGCCTCAAGGCCTCTAAAATTCTCAAACAAATATGGCTTTCCTAATGTTATCCTCCCCAAGACATCTTTAGTAAATAGTTTGGCAGTGTTAGGAAGAAGTCCTGATTCCCATGGGTTTATGACTCTAAGGCCAAGGACAGGATTCTCAGACAAACTTTTGGTTCTTACATCAGACGAAGTTTTCCTTCCCATTTCTGCACTTGGTCTTTAGTTTGGTCCTCCAAGGCATTCCTAATGAGACCATCCCCCCAGTGACCGAACGTGTGAAATAGTCCTCATTATGACCAAAGTAAGAGAAGGATGTGATAATGATGGCCTATGGTCATGCAGAGCACAAACTTGGAAGAGTGTTAATGAGAGGAAGTGTTTTATTCCCGTCTCTACAGATNAGAGGCTGGAGGTAACCAAACACCAGGCAAGTTGAAGTACTAATCTGTCACTGAAGAACACTGGGCATTGAGTACGTGCGGCCAGTTTGTCTGGTAATGGCCTCAGAAGGTCACTGGATTAGTGTATCAACTTGATTTTCTCCATCACCACCAAAGGTTGACAAGTGGTGCTCCAAGTGTACATTAACTGCTTGTGGGTGCTTGGAGTAGTGAGAAGTTGTAAGAAATCATTTTTTTCCCCTTCAAGTGCAGTTTAGCAAGTGTTTCCTTCCTCATCTGCTAGTCAGACCTCAGGTACCACACATGCTTGTCTAGTCACTGCGAGCACTGAAAGTTTCAGTTTTAGGACTTCAACCAGGGCTTCAGTCCACACCTACTTGAGTATATCTGCCCTCAAAAAGCCTGGTTTTAGGCAAAGGATAAAAAAAGAAATTCCTCATATGCAAAAATAAATTTAAAAAAAGACAGGGTTTCCTTAAGTAGCCCTGGCTGGCCTAGAACTCACAGAGATCCACCTGCTCTACCTTTGCCTCCCGAGTGCTGGGGAGACATGCACTACACATCTGGCAAGAATTTCAATTACGATTTAGTCCCAACATTATTTCTAAGCTTGAAATGTCTGTACTAGAAGCATCGTTTACTACTTCCCCTCATTTTACAGTGTTTGAAAAATGCATACAACATACAGTTATGCAATCATATACATAATATCTAAAGTGAGTCATTCCCCTTCCCAAACCCCCGTCCTCACTATGTAGCCCTGGATATACTGGAACTCACTACATAGACTAAGCTGGCCTCGAACTCAAAGACCTGTCCACCTCTGCCTCCTGAGTGCTGAGATTAAAGCATGCACCACCACATCCAAGAACACACACACAGAGTTAGATAGATAAGAGAGAGAGAGAGAGAGAGAGAGAGAGAGAGAGAGAGAGAGAGAGAGAGAGAGAGAGAGAGAGAGATTGCCTTCCAATCATCAGGCTTTATGTGGAGAACAAACTTTTCCCTGCTTGATCTTCATTCATGGTGATATCTGAGAGGTCTATACTCTTAATATGGATCTCAAGCAAATCAAGAACATTTTAAAAGTAACCCCCACCCCTCAAAGTAATGAAAAGAGAGGGAAAAAGAAGCCAATGAGTCTTGTACAGCATTTTCTGTGCTTCTACCTCTGAGCCAAATCACACTGGTCTCATGGCATAAACATGAACTATATAGTAAGCTCTGCCACAGGCACTCCACTACTTTGTTACTGAGGGTATTATTATTTTTATTTGAACCCTTCATATTTACTCCTCAGATCTTGTAGAATGTGTCACGCACAGTTGACATACTGTTAAATGAGGAACCTGNGGGAAGGGACAAGCCTGGACGCTCCTCCTTCCTAGGCCATATGGAGCTCATGGCTCATTGCCTTCTAGAGAGTGGCAGCATAAGGCTTCTCCCTCCCTTCTCCCTACTACCAGTGTGTTCAATTCCAACTTAATTTGCTCAAAATGAATAAAGAGTGGATCATCAAGGCCATTAAATAAAGAAGCCTAGGAAAGAATGAAGCTTGGGTCATCGTATTCATCTATTTTTCAGTAGAGTGATGGACAGAATGTCTTCGAGCACANAAGTCCATATGGTTTCTTTTCATATTCAGACTAAATGAGAACATGAAGAGGTCTGCTGGAGTGTTCCACCCACACCAGAGATATATTGTGAACATACATTCTCCAGAGAAGTTGCACATGAACCCAATCACAGAGCCTCCAACTCTAGGTTTATCACATTGATGGCAGATGCCATCAAGAACACTATTAGACACCAAGAAAATCATTGCTCTACTCTCCATAGTCTCCTTTAATTTCTTCCTTAAACCAGGGTGTGAGTGGGGCTGTACAAAATAAGGGAAAGGGGAAGAAAGAATGCAAAACAATATAAATGAAGGGACTTTATCTCTCTCACTGCTGGTCACGAGAAGTTGGGAACCAGGGCATAAAAATAGTAGTATTAAATAGGTATGCTATTAAAGTTATGATAACAATTNGAATGGANTTTGGAATGGGCTTTTNAATCTAGAAATTGAGTACCAAGCTATAGGAACTTCCCACATAGTCATAAAAACTGGGGAAAAAAGATTGACTAGAACAGCCTTCCANTTANGAATAGNTGTAATGNCAATGACATTTTACANCTGCAATGTATGAAGTTCAAACTGTCCCATAGCTAGAGATGTGTTCACACTTTCTAGTCAGAAGGANNGCACACTAGCTCTGAAGACTCAGAGACCATTCTGTGTGGTTTTCCTGAATATTAGAAAAATGTCCAACTGCANACCAAGATATCTCATGGAATTTTAAAAATAAAACAGTGAACTATGNTATAATATTACTAACGTCATTCTTAAGTTCTACCTGTTTGATCANNACACAATAAAAATAAATGATTTGTTGATGTAGTNATNCTTAAAGTGTAACAGCTTTATCTCTGGGTCAGTATTCAGATTTGATGTTNNTACNCTAAGATNCCCTAGTNGCAGGANGTAGGCAGGGACTTACCTGTAAGGATACANTTNTGAGATGCCTCCCTTNNCACTGGTCACTCAATTTCTGCATCACAAAANAGNTTGGAGTACANAGAGGGAGAATCTGAGTGAGTGCACCAAAGTTTTGCNTGGGGACTCACAGTAGTAGATATTTATAAAGTAAATTACTCTTGTAATTATCTAGTTAANCATTTCAAGCTTTAGCATTTGCAGCAGTGGAAATGTTANACNCCNTCTAAAGTTCACCTATCAAGCCACTTGAGCACATAGTTTCAATNATATTATTTCTAAAATCCCCTTAGNATGTCCCCAATATATATAAATAAGAGAAAGCATTTGGAATCAAATTGATTGAAAANCCAAAGAGAAGGATCCCAGTCTAACACACATAGCAGGAGGTGGCTACAGNACTANGAACTAGCTTTTCCTCATCTCTGAGTGNAACCATGGAAAGTTCTATGCCCTAGNAAGAGCCTACAGAGAGAACGATGGAGTGAATATAATAAAACCAATTCTACAGNAAGTTTCATCTGGATTAAAGAACTATTCGAGCATCAGGAGAAGGATTAACATCATGTGTTCTTTTTCACTAGTAGAAGCTAAAATAAGGAGATTAGAAATTACTAGGGATAATTTCTTCTTATGGGGGTTGTATCACCAACGGAGGTTTTATTTGATCAACAGGTGCTTTGTAGAAGTGTAGAAAGATCACAGTGAATCTAGAATAAACATGACAAACATATATCAATAAAATCATTAACATGTCTACCAGAATAAAGACAACAAACAAACAGGCATTAATCTCAGATAACTATGAAATGAAATCNCATAGGATGCTTAGAAAAGGGACCAAAGGGAACTAACTGACTTAGGACAAAATACTGATGGAATTCATCCTCATTATACTGACTATTAGAAGGCAATAAAGAAATGCCTTCTGACCAGGGAGAGAGCCAGTAGATAGNAGCACTTGCTCTGAGAGCATGAGGACCTGAGTTCAAATCCCCAGAACCCAGTAAAAGTAAAAGGCTTTTTTATATGGATGTGTATGTCTTTAACACCAGTGCTGGGAATAGATGACAGGCGAATCCTAAGAACAGGCTCCCCCGCAAGATCAACCCAAATNGTGAGCTTCCAGTTCAGTGAGAGATCTCAAGACAATACTGAGAGTGACAGAGGATAACACTGGATATGCTTTTCTGACCTCTGTGTGTGTGCACCTGCATACCCCCATGCATGCACCACACACACACACAAACACACACACAGACACAATACATGCACACAGACACAATATACACACACAAACACAATACACACACACAGACACAACACACACAGAGATACAACACATACACTTTAAAAATTAGATATGCTTTCAAAATTCTGAGAGATTTGGTATAATTGTAATAGAAATACCATAAACATTTCATAAGTCATTAAAGAATAAATACAATTGTAATATTTTATACATTTTATTAGAGTAAAGAATAGATAGCCATGGATCCATANAACCAGGCTGGTACAATTTTATGAGAACTGCTGAGAAAATGCTTAGAAAGGAGAGATTGTACTGGGACCAGGTGAGGAGCATTGGCTTTTCCTAAAGGACCACCCTTGGCCCTGTGAATATTCAGAAGCAGCAGAAGTATGGCCGGCACCCTGTACACCTTCCCAAGACAGAATCACAATGTCATAACCACATCCTACATGAAAAGGATGCTTCNTATTATTCTAAGTGGGCCTTTGTGTCTAATATTTTGTGTTTGCCATAATGGTATGATGATTGACAAGAAAAAAGAATNTGGGANGAAGTCTTGATTTGCAAATGTCTTTGCCCCTCTTGAATTAACTACAAACAACCTATACTTATGAGTTTAAGAAAATTCCTGTCTATGACTTTTCATGCTCCTATGTCAGAAAGTTAGTACGCAGTATGTCTGTAACAATGTCTAGCAGCCACCTCGATGCATAAGGATCCATACTAAACTATAGTCACTCACTGTGAGCATGCATGTTCTCATAAATACTTCTGGATTTAAAATATTTCTGAATTTAGAGGAAAAACATGATTATTCAGCAAAAATCCATTGGCTGATCATTACATTCTGTACACAGTGGAAGGTCCCCAACGGAGGCATGCAGATGAACAAGGAGAGGGAAGTAAATGTGTGTAGCTCATTACAAGGCAGAATGTAACTCAATAGACAGGAAAAGCAACCTGGATCATAAAACCTGGGCTACTATACAAGAAGGCTCTCAGGATCGATTTTTCATGCATAGAACATTTGTCAAGAAGTGGTTGAATACATAAGCCACAGAGGTTCATTCACTTCACAAACATGATCACACTGTTCTTCCTGATAGCAGATGGGGAGTAACTTACAATTTGTTTTCTCAGCCAATCTGAAGGTGAATGAACGGATTTGAATGTGCTAGTCTGGTTGGGGAGAGACTTAAAGATACCAAAAAAATCAAGCAGTATAAAATGTCATAATCATAGTTTTGTTTGATGTATGGACAGAGCTTGTCTTAATAACCGAAACAGTTTATCTGACTGATAACTTTTCTTTCTTTCTTTTTTTCTTTTTTCTTTTTGCCTTAGAGAAAAANATCTTGAAAAAAAAATGTACCTTTGAATTAANAAGTATGGATGAGAACATTGGTAGATTAGACATTTGCATTACTATAAATTAATTACTCCTTATAATGTCTACATTATCTGTGAATCTCATTTGTACTTTAAATCATGACAATTATTTTGTCATGAAATAATATAGGTAAATACATTGTACTTCAAAGAGCTCTAAGCAAATTGACCACAGTGGCTAGGACTCTTTGTCCTTGGTGAGTAGATAGCATTTAGAAATATCCTCATGTCCTTTGACTCTGAGGAAGTGAACACTCATTTCAAGGTTGTTTATATGTGAATGGATGTTATTACTTAATGATGTTAGTTTTCTTCATCATTGCCAACAATTGAACTAACATCATTAATAATATTTTTCATGACTGAGATTGTACTTTGTGACACACAATTCTGGACAACACAGCGTACCCTTGTTTTCATCTAACACCTATGTTTTTCTTTTGCATTTACATTTTATTTTTTAAAAACACAGAAGAATGAAGATATGTTATATCCAGGGACTGAACTAACAGGAATGGGGAAATGTCATAGTTTAGAATGTATATACGTATATATGTATACATATATATGACTAACAATAAACAGAGAAAGAAGGATATGCATAAATGTGTGCATGTGCTCACAGCACACACACACACACACACACACACACACACACACACACACACACACCTCTCATTTGGATTATAGTAATGCTTGCCTGTTCTATCTAGACAGTCTGTCTTCAGTACAATTCAATTTTGAGCTGGGCTTCATTGATCTAATTCCTTTTTGCTACTCGACAAGAGACTTATCACTTAGAGAAGCATTGTCTAAACCCCAGGAACCAGCCTCCATAGCACCACACCACTCATAATACCAAACACACATACACACACACACACACACACACACGCACATACACACACAATTTTCTCAAGCATACTACAAGGAAAGGTTTACTAATCCATGAAATAGAAGGAAACTCAGAAGAAAGCTAAGCAGCACAAGAACACAATGATAAAAGGCAAAGTGTGCCAGCATCCCCCTCCCCATGTTAGGGATTCTGTCTTGTTAGAACTTTTACAATTGAATGTCAATGTTATGTTAATCAGGGAACAATTACAGCTGTATTTATTTGACTGGGTCTCAGCTGAAGCATAATTCTTCACATCACAGAAGAAGATCTGGGCACTCAGTTTCTCCGGTGATGTTCTGCTGGGACTCTCTTTTCAATCCCCAACTAAACCAAGAATCTACTCAGGAAACAAGTTGGTGGCTGAGGAATTCTCCTTCAAGATTCTGCCAGTGACAATCAGTCTGATGGCTTTTCGAAACCAAGGATAAAAGAAAGCATAAATCAAAGGGTTCATGGCTGAGTTGTAGTACGCGATCCAAACTAGTATTTCATACACATATGTGGGTGTGATGAAGCCCAGGAAGGCATCAATGATGGAGTCAATGAAGTATGGAAGCCATGAAAGGAGAAAGGCTGCCACGGCGATTCCCAGGGTTTTGGCTGCTTTCCTCTCCCTCTTGGCCACCCTGTCCTTGTAGCTGTCTGATGCTTTGGCAGTCTGGTCACTCATTCTCTCAATCTTCTGAGCCTGTTCTTTAGCAATGAGGAAAATCTTAGAGTAGACAGTTATCATGACAAGTGTGGGGATAAAAAATAATAGAAAATTGATGAGGACCCAGTTTTGATTCACTGCGATTTGACAGCCTCCCACACAGGTGAGGGCACTCACTAGATCCTCCAGCCCAGCTTCATTTGCCCTTGTGTAAAGGAGGGAAAAGCTATAGATGATGGACAGGAGCCAGGAGAAGGCGATGCACTTGCCAGAAACAGATGCAGTGAACCTGGTGGGGTAGGTCAGGGGGTTACTCACAGCAATGTATCTATCAACAGAGATGAAGCACAAGTGGAAGATAGAAGAATAACAGAATGATCCTTCAAAACAAGAATGAAATTTACAATAATTGTCCCCAAAGTACCAGCAGCTCTCCACAGACCTCACTGTGCTGAAGGGCATCACGGTCAATCCCACCAAGAAGTCAGCACAGGCCAGGGATGCCACCAGAAAGTTGGCAGGAGAATGCAGCTGTCTGAAATGAAGAATGGA
>LZPO01017948.1:8152-22791 GCA_001675575.1 Neotoma lepida | reverse complement strand
AGAGAGAGAGAGAGAGAGAGAGGGAAATAAAGTTAGTAAATAGTCTAGTTGGAATCTTAACCGAGTTTTTCAAGGTTCCTTTCCCTGAGAGACTGTGGGGAGAAGTGAAAAGATGCTTTCTTATCATAAAAAACCCACCAGCCTGAGCCAGGGTCCTAAATGGGCTTCCTTAGCCCCCAGGCCCCACCTCTAAATGACAATACCATCTAATCATTAGAAGACAAAGACAAAAACCACAGTGTCTCTTATGCTCCCTGTGATAAATTAGGGCTCCTCTCCTTTATACACACACTCAAGGACTGCAAAGATGTTAAGGGAAATAAATGAAAAATCCGAATATTGCCCCAAGGCAGACTTTAGCTTGTTTTGCACAATCAATTCATATTTCAGTTTCTTGGCCTTTTGCTAAGTCTTAGAAGGAAGAAAAGAGGGAGAAAGAGAAATCGAACACTGAAGCTTACAGGCCACTCTTTTGGTGCTCATGTTAGTTACAAAGGGCAGAAACAGAGCCACACAAGTGGTCTTCCCGGGAACCTTGAAGCAGGGACTTCTTGTTTTTACTCATGAAATTCTTGCTGGAGAAAGAAATTCTTGCTGGAGAAACACCTACCTGGTTTTTAAGACTAGAAATAGGTTAAATTTTAAGCTCACAACCTGGGCAGCATATAGGGAAAAGAGGCTAGGGAAAATCACCCTGCCCCCTGGTTTGACCCCAAGCCTGAGACCAGGACCAAGGGAAAAACACCTGTCCCTGGCTTAACCCAGAGCTCCTGGGGCTTGGGGATCCCCTACCCCCCAGTGACTTAGGGCTATTGGCCACAAAACAACCAGCCTTGCTGTACTTAACAATCAGCCTCATCATACTTTTCCACTAGCTAACTGCACATGCTCCAAGAACCTTATAAAAGCCTCCTGCTTCTCCCAGCCCTCTGCTGTCTCTCTTTCCAGTGCAGAGGCAGCTGCCATTTTGTTCTTCTCCCCAACAAATTGCTCGTGTCAGGTTTGTTGCATGGTATGACTTTGTGGTAATCCTTGGCTCCCAACTGCCAAGATGCCCTTGCTCCTGAAAACAGCACAGCTCATATACAAATTTCTCTCCTTGCCCCATCCTATAGCCTGTAACAAGGGTCCTAAACGCATATGAGAATCTTCATTGGAATCTAGGCTGATATAGAGTCTGCCTCCTGGGAAAATAGTGTCTCTCAACCTCAAACAACAGATGGTAAGACCACAGCTTTAAGTTAGAAAAAGAATTGAGAGCCAGGGGTGATTCACCAGGGCCTCTAATTGAAGCTCTGTGAAACCCACCACCATCAAGGGGAAGAGGAAAGGGTACCTCCTTCAGGGCAAGCTTCCCTTCCTCATCATTCTCCTGCCACTCCCACCTGCTACTTATGCTGGCATGTGTCAGCCACATACTCAGGACAGAGCTGTGGGAGGTTAAGATCATCATTTGACCTGTGTTTATTTTCCTTAGGATCCTATTCGTGAGATCAGTAAACCCAAGCCCCTGGCCTTACTGCCTGTGTGTATGGCACTATATATGTGTGTGTGTGTGTGTGTGTGTGTGTGTGTGTGTGTGTGTGTGTGTGTGTATACCTTACAATTTTAAGTGGCTGAAAAGAATTAAAAATGAAAATTAGATGTAATTCAAATGTCAGTGTCCACAATTTTCAATGGAATAGAGACATACCCATTTGTTTGTTTGCCTGCTGTCTGTGACCACATTCACAGCTCAAAGTTGGGTAGCTGTGACAGAGGCTAGAACCTAAATCTGCTCTGGGCCTATTTGGTGATAAGAACTTAAAAATGTTTGAGGTATAAGGAAAAGAAAAGAGAGATGTGACAAAGAGGGAGGCAGGAAAAAGGGAGAAGGGTTTGGAAAGGAGGGAGGAGTAGATACAGGAATAGAAAATAAACACAAAGAAAAGTAGTAGATAGTCAGAGCTGAGTGGAAGGCCATGAGGCAGTCACTGTAGGTACCTCTGACTCAGGCTGTAACAGTGATGCTGCATGGTACCTCCAGGGAACAGAGGCTCTTCTGGGAGCAGAGATCACTATGGCTACCCAAGAAGAAACACCAGGAGGCCTGTGGTGGGGCCAGCAGGAGCTAGCTAGCTGGTCAGTCAACACTCAAGACAGAGAGTACAAGAAGGCCCAGCTTTCCCAGGTCTGAACAGCTATCTAAATTCCAGCTTTTTACTCACCATTCTTTTCACTCACCCCTTCCATGCTCCCAGTTAAACCCATTACGAAGGGAGAGCCAGAGTCCCTTGGGGTGCTCCTACTCTCTTCAGTCCCCAGGCTGTGTANACCTTATCTCAACCCAGATCACCAGACCTGTCATCAAGTCCTACACTTATACCCTCCAGATTGCTAGAGAACCTGTGCACACTGCTGCCCCCTCCGTTTGGGCACTCTCAGCAGTTTCCACATAGCACTTGAGACACTGCATTTAGTACAGTGGCAATGAAAAGCTGACCCACCTTTGTGTCTCTACAGTACTTTCCATCCTGTCCCTTCTCTTGGTCCTCACTTATACTACTTGCTTTTGTGTCACTGTGACCAAATACGAGAAAGAAACAGCTCAAGAGAGGAAAGATNTATTTGGGCTGCTGTTTTGGGGAGAGTTTGCCCCTTGTGTTAGGGAAGCATGGCTGAACAGCTCTGTGGGGGAGGGGGGAGCAGAGAATGTGGTGACGTTGTCCACACGATGGTTGATCAGGAAAAAGAGTGGGGCCAGGGGCAGCAGCTGGGCTAAGGCTTTCAACAGCCTCTCCCTGGGGACCCATTTCTGCTGGCTACACATCATGTCCCAAAGGTTATACAACCTCCCCAAACAGCACCACCAAAGGGAACATGCATTTCAAAGCATGAACATGTGGAGACATTTCAGATCCAAACCATAACACCTATTTTGTCTCCTTTTCTGATACATTGACTATCCCTTCAGAAATCTATCATTAGCGCTTCTAAATAATCAATGTTGGATGTTTTGGGTCTTCTCTGTTGTACATTTTTTCCCTAATCCTTTCATTTCTGCCACTATCTTTAACTCTCCCCTTCTCTTTTCTTGGATTCTATACTGCCCTACTCTTCCAACTTTGTAAACAGAGATGGAGTCTTTCTGTCCCGATACGTGATCCCAAATACCCAGCAGCTGCTTCCTAAATTACCACACAGAGGCTTATATTAATTATAAATGGTTGGCCAATCACTCAGGCTTATTATTAACTAGCTCTTATATTTAAATTAACCCATTCCTATTAATCTATTTATTGCCACATGATCTGTGGCTTACCGGTCCTCTGACATCTTTTTCCTTGGGTGGCTGGCTTGTGTCTCCTCAACTCCACCCCTCTTCCTCTGAGTCCTCAGTTTGACTCTTCCACCTAACCTTATCCTGCTTGCCATAAGCCAAAACAACTTTATTATCAACCAATGAGAGCAACACACATTCACAGCATACAGAAGGACCATCCCAGGGCACAATTTATAAAACTGGAGGCTTACTTTGTTAATTTTCAGCTTTTCTTATTTTCTAAGCATGTAAATCTGTAAATTTAGCTCTAGACATCTACCACATAATGGTAGCATAAGTTGGTAGCATAAGTTATTATGCAATTCTAAATACGTTGTGCTTTCTCTGTGATACATGAATTACCTGGAGTATGTAGTTGGCCTCTCACATGTATGAGTTCTGCATACACAAGCTCAAGCAACAGTAGATTAAAAATATTTGAACAATGAAATTGTGTCTATATTAAGTACACAAGCAGACTCTTCATTATTCCCTAAACATCTAACAATTATTTATATAGTATTTACATTGTCATAGGTACACCTAGAAAGGGTTTAAACTTAACATTTGAAACATACTTAAATATGTATGTAGGTTATGTCAAAATACTGTACCATCTTATGTATCTGCTTGGGAATCTCTAAATTTCCTTATCTTCAAGGGTCCTGGAACCAAACCCTCATAGACACTGGGGGGACAATCCTATTTCTTAGTCATTTCTTTTAGGTAGCCTATGTTACTGCTTTATAGTAAACTTGCATTGTGTTCATAAAATGTAGCTCATGTGATAATGACATTTGAAATTGACTGAGACTTGACAGTGCACATTGGATGATAACACACGCTTCAGGTGCCCTTGAAAGAACATGTGTTCTAAACTGGTGGACTGCTCTCCTATGTCCATTGAGCCAAACTGTTATGCATTGCTTCCTTCCTCCACAAGCTTACTAAGGTCCCCCTCTCTCCTAGCACTTAGAAATAAGAGCAGAATCCCAAATCCTGAGTTAGACTTGTCCGAAAGATTCTTGCTGTCTTTGTTGAATAAATTGTCAAAACATGCTACACTATAAAACTGACAGCTCTAACAATTTGATATTTTATCAGGTGATGAATCATTTTTCTTGGTAATGCTTTTTTCTAAAGTTAATCTCAGACTTCTCTTTATCAGAATTTTTTAGACACCTTTTTTATTCAAGTTTTATGTGTCTTTATGTTTGGTGTTATTGTTTGTCTGTTTTTGACAATTTCAATCTAGATCCCAGGCTGTCTCAAACTCATAATCCTCCTGCCTTGGTCTCCCAAGTGCTAGAATAACACTTATCTACATTCCTATCCTTAGTCCTTAAACAATTTAACATACTTTAAAAATCTAATGTGATGCCTTTGCTTTCTGATTAGAGAATCAATTTCCATTTATAGTGATTACTGTTATATTTAGGTTTGTCTCTATCATCTTACCACATGTTCTCTATTGTCCTGCTACTTTATTTTTTAAAAATAATTGATTTGTTTTTATTTTATGAGCATTGGTGTTTTGCCTGCATGTATGTCTGTGGAGAGGGTGTCAGATCTCCTGGAACAGGAGTTATAGACAGTTGTGAGCTGCCATGTGGGTGCTGGGAATTGAACCCAGGTTCTCTGAAAGAGCAGCCAGTGCTCTTAACCGCTGAGACAACTCTCCAGCCCCCATTGCCCTGCTCCTTTAAAAAACTCATTTTTGTGTATGTGTGTGATGTGTGTGTGGGGTGTGGATGCCAGGCATTGGTGTGGGGGTCATAGGACAAGTCTGCAGAGTCAGTCATCTCCATCCATTTTAGCTGGGCCCCAAGTTACCAGACTTGTGTATCAAGCACCTTTATGCCCTGAGCCTCTCACCAGCCTTGAGCCTTCTCACCAGCCCTGAGCCTTCTCACCAGCCCTGTGCCACTTCACCAGTCCTGAGCCTCTCACCAGCCCTGTCCTGATATTTCTGTTTCTCTTCAAATTGTCCTCTATTCTTTTTTTTTAAAGTTAAGAGGTTCTCCTCCCTCACTCTCCATTTTCTCTTTCTGTGAACAGTAAAAAACTAAAATTTGAAGTGGATTCATGTTGTTACCCTCCTCCCAATAGTCACAGGAACTTAGAACATTTAAGCTCNGATGACCCCTCATCCGCTCTTAATTCCTTCATAGGATTCCTCCCAGGATCCCAAACTGTCCATGTGATCATTTTCCGTTTACCTGAAGTNTGCCCTTTTGATAGCCTCAAATTAAGGTGATTGTTATTTAATTTATCTGGAACTGTTCTCTAGAGATTTTCTATGTAAAACGCCAAATGGAGTTTTCTTTTTCTCGCAGTATGTAGAATATATTATTTTGTTATATTCTATTGCTGATGTAGAAAAGTCTAAATATCATATTCTGCAGATAATAGGTAGTGTTCTCTGGCTGCTTTTAAGATCCTTTCATTGTCTTTGATGCTTTATAGCTATTCTGTCCAATATTTATCCTGCCCAATTTAAGTTGAACTACTGAGGATTTATGCTAAGTAACTGATAAAATTCTCAATTATTCATCTAATATACTGTTTTCCATTCTCCCTGTAACAACTGTTGATATCTTTGATTAGACATATTTTAGGCCTTTTGATCCCACCACACATCTTCCCCAATAACCTCTTGGTCTCTCTTTGTTATCTTCTTTTCATTTGGTCCTTGCTAGCATAGCTGCAGTCTCTTGTAGTTCACTTAACTAGATGCGACCCCTGATTAGTTTTGTCTGCTTCTTCACACTACCCAGAGAGCCACATTTTCTGTTCTGCAAATTCAATCTGATTGTTTCATTTCAATCATCTTGGTCATTCTTTATGGTGTCTTGTACTTTTTTCATATTTGGAAGTCCCTTTTAGTGTTTAACAGCTTGGGCACAGCTATTTTAAGCTAAATGTCTGGTCATTTCTGCCGATGGAGATTCTATAGGTCTAACTCAGAGTTCAGTTTTCCCCGTCCATTACACATGTGTCCTTGCTTCCTCGTGGGTTTCCTGATCTCTGAGTGAACTTTTAATTTGCTTTGCAGTATCATCTCTTGCAACTTTTGGTTTGTTTTGTTGTTTGTTTGTTGTTTGTTTTGAGACAAGGGTTCTCTGTTTATCCCTGGCTGTCCTGGAACTCACTCTGTAGATCAGGTTGGCCTCGAGCTCAGATATCTGGCCTCAGCCTCATGAGTGCTGGGATTAAAGNCGAATGCCACCACTGCCCAGTTGTCTCTTGAAATATTTTAGACAGNGGTTGCAAATGTCTTTCTTTAGACAAAGGAGGAAAGTCACCCAGCTTCTTACTAAGCAAGACCACTTGCAACTAAATTCTCTACTTGAACTCTAATCTAGATTATGTAGGTAGCATAAATCCTTACCTCAAGCTCACAGAAGGGCTACAAGCCACTAATTCTCTAAGAATACGTTTTTCTTTCACTGAACGACAGAGGTAAACTTTTTATCTCAGGTGTACTTTTCTGTATTTCCTTGTTCATCTTCAGACCCAGGCACAAGCCTTTAGAATTTGAAGTGTATAATGAAGACTCTGTCAAACACCCCAAGGGACTAAGGACTTTGTTTTCTTCAGCCTACGAGCCAAACCTCACTCAGAAGGGAACAATGTGATGTGGTAGGAAAGAAACAAGCCAGTCAGTCCAAAATGTAGTTGTAATTCTTTTCTGTTAGAACTGGGAAGAGGGAAATCTACACACACTTGAAAGATAGGAACATACTTGAAATGCACTTGTCCTAATAATCTAATCTGTTTTTTTTCCTAATTACCATATGCACCATGTCTCTATAACACATGGATGTGTGTTTGGCATACTGAAATCACAGAATACCTTCCCCAAGTCATCTTGGGGAGAGTCTGCTCCAACAGACGAGGTGGCAAAGACATTGCTACATGGCTGCTTTCGCTGAAATTTATTTTCACAACTAAAATAAGAACAGGGGGAAATTGGCTTTTGAGCTGATGTCTAACTTACACAGTTAAAACAAAATTAAGAGTCAACACAGTACAACAGAGTCTTAGGGAATCTAGTGACTCCCTGCTCCAGGGTGAGAAAGATGGCATTCTTTCNGGATGCATTACAGAGAAGGTTGTCAGCCTGCAAGGCATCTTGGGAGCTCCGAGGATTCCCCTTGACACTTCCAGAAGGGAACTAAGCNCATTGGGTCTANTTGGTTGTTTTGCTCAGATAGCATTGCACACTGGCGGCAAAAGAGGGAGTGCCACCAGTGTCTATCACTAGCATAGCACAGGACTTAGAAGACATGTCTGTTGCCACCCTAGGCTCCAAACTTGTATTTCTAGAAACTCAGAAAGAATTGTTCAGAGTTAGTGGTAGAATAAAGCTTAGCAAGGGAAGTGATGGCCAATTCAGGTTACATTCAAGAAAAAAAANAGAAGACAGAAAGTGGAGAGTCCTCATGACTCTTGGGGTAGATAGAATACTGGGTCCCCAAGATGTCCACATTTGAATCCCCAGGGTCTGTGAATATGTTACAATGCATGTGGCAAATGGGAATTAAGGTTATTAATCAGCTGACTTTGAAATAAGGCAATTATCTTGAAGTACCCAGATGGTTGCAATGTAATCATAGTAGTCCTGAAAAGAAGAAACAGAAGATAAAAGCAAAGACGGAGAACCATATGCGGCAGCATGAGGACTCAACTCCAAAGTCACTAGTTCCTAAACATGAGAAAAGAAAGATGAACCGAGGAAAACTGGCAGCCTCCAGGGGCTGGAAATGACAAGGAGACCAGTTGTCTTGAGGGCCTCCAGAATGAATATACCCTGACCACACCTTGATCAGGACTCCTGACCAATGGCACTATAAGTCAGTAAATCTGGTTTGTGGGAAGCTGCTAACTGGTGATAATTGTGACAGTGGCAACAGAAGCTGAGCACATTCCCTCTCCAACACAGTCCTTCTNTNCCTCAAAGACAATGGCTTTATAACACTGGATTAGTTGCTCTTCCGTTTCGGACTTTTACTAAAGGAAATTATGCCATATACTCTTTTGTGTCTGGATTCCATGCCCTTACTTAAAGACATATATGGGGTTCTTCTAAGCAGTGTTGTGAACATAATTGCACACATCCTTCGCTGCACTATTGTCTTAAAGCTAGGAGCATAACAGCTGGACAATTGGGTAGCCACAACTTAAGTGAGTCGTGTCTGAGTGATTTCCAGAACATTCTTATAGGCTGGCACAGTTGTTCCACATCAACTCTATTTGCCATTATTACCTTGTTTTATTTGTTGTTGCTGTTGTTTTACCATTTTAATATTAATTTTTAATAGTTTATTTTTCTATTGCTGTGACAAAATACCATGACCAAGACAATTCATTTTTAAAAAAATATAAAGCATTTTATTGGGCTTATAGTTTCAAAGGGTTAGAGTGGAGCAAAGGGTTAAATGGTGGAGCAAAGACATGGTGGCAGGAACATTGAAGTGCTCACATCTTTATTCACATGGAGAAGGCAGAGAGAGCACATTGGGAACGGCCAAGTCTTTTGAGACCTCAAATCCTCAGTGCCATATTTCTTCCAAAACGACCACATCTAATCCTTCCCAAATAGGTCCACTGTGGACCAAGTATTTGAACACATGAGGTTATGGGGGCCATTCTCATCCAAATCACTATAAAATGTGCATAGTGACAGCTCATTGTACTTTAGATTAGCATTTCTCTGATTACTAATGAGGTCACATGCCTTTTTACAGGTTCATGGGCATTTGTATTTCTCCCATTATGAAGGGCCTACCAAATTATACGCCCATTTTCCATTAGTCTATTAGTCTAAAAATATATTAGTCTATATATCTTTTTCATATTGGTATATGGGCACTCTTAATGTAGCTTGAATATAAACATTTTGTTGGTTCTTAATATTGAAAATATCACTCAATCTGTGGCTTGTTTTAATTTTTATAGTTTAAATAAATACATATAATTTCTTAATTTAATGTAGTGCAGTCTTTTCCTAAACATTTAGTGCTTTTCAGATAACATAAAAGAATTCTCCTAAATTATCTTCCAGTACTGTTATTACTTAGACACATGAGTTACCTCTACTTGATTTTCATGTATGANGTANGGTAAGAGTCAACCTTCATTAGGAAGTTATAGAATCAACACTGTCCTATCATTGAACAAAGGACTTAATATCTTCCTGTGCCAGAGTTCTACTATTTTCCCAAATCAAACATCCATATATGTGTATCCTGTTCCTGGGATCCCGTGATCGCCTTGGGCAAGCACATGCCAGCACCACACTGTCTTGCTAGCCATTGCTTCGCATGTGGCTTGCTACACAACACAATGCATTTCTCACCTGGTTCTGCTATGAGATTATTTTAGCTATCAATAAATTTTTGCATTTCCATATAAATATTAGATAAGCTTTCCCATATCTACAGGATAAATTTGCTAGGGGTTTTCTATAGATTTCACTGGCTCTGTAGATAAATATAGGAAGAACTAACATTTTAAAAATGTCTACTCAAGCCAGGCAGTGGAGGTACACACCTTTATTCCCAGCACTTAGGAGGCAAAGGTGGGCGGATCTCTGAGTTCAAGGACAGCCTGGTCTACAGAGTGAGTTCTAGGACAGCTAAGGCTACACAGAGAAATGCTGTCTTGAAACCACCCCCCTAAAAATTCTACTCAAGAAGTTATCAATAATATTTAAAGTGTTTCTTATAAATATCAAGCAAATACTTCCTTAGCTCTAATAAAAGAGCTTTATATTTCAAGACTATTGTGTTATCTTTTCATTATTTCATTTTATATTTTAGGAACACAAAAGCACCCATTAGGTGCATCAATATTGTGGCAGTCTTCCTAAGCTCATTTCTAAACTCTAATAATGTATGCACATATTTGAAGATTTTTCTATTAACAAAATCATGTTGCCTATGAATAATAAGAGTGTTACATCTTTGGAAGTGTGGGCCTATTTTTCTATGTCGGCTTACTGTGCTAGAGAGAACTCCAGTCAAACNCTGAATGAAGTAGAGCTAACCAGCCTCCTTGCCTCATTCCCGGTTGCCTAAGAATGTGCTAAACATTACATCTTTAAACATGATATAGAAAAAACTTTGTTCTTCACAGACAGATCATATTAAGAATTTATTAATTATTAATCATATTTGTTTTTTCCTAGAAGTTAAATGTGAATACATGTTGAATTTTATCAAAACTATTCACTGTAAATATTTTTTCACTAATATCCTCTAATATGGCAAGTTCACTAATAAATACTATAGTCATATTTTCATTTCAAGGGAAAATATTGAGCAAAAGGCTAGATATAAATTGATATGCTGCAAGTAAGATCACCCTACATTAAAGAAAACCAAGGCTTATAGGTAATACATTGACAGAAGAGGTAAAGGTTATAAGTCATACATCAGCAGAAGAGAGGAAACNGAGTCACACAATGCTAACACAATGCAAAATGAGGCAGAAAAGGAACAAAGACTGGATGACACAAGCAGGGAAAATTCTGTAAGGCACATTTAAATCCAACAATAACAATAAGCACAGTTAGTACAAAGTACAAATGGACTAATGCTGTGACAAAACACAGGAGTCAGAAATACTTAGGACTAACTCAAAGAAACTCACTTTAAATATAAAGGTGTATATTGTCTGAAAAGGAGAAATGCTAAAATATATATTATTTTAATACGTTTTTCAAGAGAAAAAAATAGTTACATTAAAACTGTGATAGAGATTTCAGAGCATATTTATAAAAGTCATTTCAAAATTATAAAAGAATCAATTCAATATGAGGAAATGATTATCTTAAACATTTATGCATATAATAACTGAAACTTCCCAATGTCAAAGCAAAACCTGATAGAGGAAATAAGAAATTAACAACTAGAAACAAGTTTTTAAATGTTTTCAATAATTGCTAGAATAAATAGTACAGAAAATCTGTAGGGACAGAGAACAGAGCAATACAGGCAGACAATATGGCCGAGCAGACATTTACACAAAATCCACCCAACAACAGGAAAACACACATTCATGCTAAAAATAAACAGAATATCACTCCACAAGCTAANTGCGGAAGGAAATGCTTCCCCATAAAAAAGCTGTATAAGGAAAAAAACATGAAAACTAGTCACACTTCATGGTAAAAGACTGGAAGCCTCTCCTTTAGGGTCAAGATCTGGAAAGGATGGTCATTTTCATATCTAATTAACATAATGTCGCAAGTCACCAGTCAATTTATCAAAAAAAAGAACAAATGGCTTCTAAACTTAAAGTGAAGTAAAATTATGTGTTTCTCATACAATGTGATCCCACATGCAAACCCTAAAGATTCTACCAGTGTGTATGTGGCAAGGGTTAGAACCAATAAACACACTCAGTAATTAAAAATATATCTACCATGTAATCCATTCATTTCATATNTGTATATGAACAAAAGAATTGAAGGCAGGACCTCAAAACCAATATTTGTACATCAATGTCTACTACAGCAATACGTACAATAGCCAAGAGGTGGAAGTTGTCCATACACCACTGATGGATTAATGGTCTCAATTACATAAAAGTTCAAGTACTTTATCAGATCATGTAGGCCTGAAAATATTGTGAAAAACTTGTTAGTACANATTACATTTTGTTTGATATTTTTCTTATATATTTTTGTTTTTTCAGAACTCATTCATTTTCTTGAAATTTCTACATTTTGTGCTATATAATTTTCTTTATTCTCCTCTTTTAAAATAGTAACAGTATCTGTATTGCTTCTTCTTGTTCATTCCTTGATGGTGCCTTCCTTTGTGCCTTCCCTATCCTTTATATTAATGAATGCACTTCTGGCTGTTCTAAACTTCTTCATGACATAGTCAGAGTGTATTCATTAAGTTTCACTCTTAGGTATATTGTTTTCTTTCTTCACCATTTTAAACTACCAAATAAAGTTTTTTAAAAATTTTTCATTCATGCACTGTGTTTCTTTCTATTCATATCTTTGGTAGCACCTCTAAAGTCTTGATATATACTATTTTTTCATTTCACTACAAATATTTTTAATAACCATTGTTATTTTTCAATGCAATAATTATTAGTTATTAATATTAGTTAATTCCAAGCAGTTGGCAGTTGAGTCTTTTCAAGCTATGTGTTATTGATAAGTAGCTTCCTTTTCCTCTATTTATATAACATATTCTGTAAGATTTCAATCATTTGAAAATTAGTTTTTACTTGCCTTGCAAATCATTGCATTGCCCAATTTGACATATGCTGCCTGTGAATGTGAAAGTAAGCTATTGGAGTTGGGTGGTGGTGGTGATTGCATGGTAGTGGATATGTCTGATACCATTGAAATGGAATAACACATGTAAATGCTAAACTATGATACAAATATTTCACCATAATAAAAAGTATATTACTGGACATAGTATTCTTCATGTGCTCCTTAAGCTGATTGATTATCCTTGCTATTTAGCATTCTGTCTCCTTATTAACTTTTGATATGCATGTTCTATTCATTACATAGAAACTTCCCTACTTCAATTATGAATTCTCTACTTCTCCTTTGGTTGTGTTGGTGGTTTGACTGGGATGACTCCCACTCAATAGTCTTGGGAATTTGAGTACTTGGTCCCTAGTTGGTGGCCTTGTTTGGGTGGTTTTAGGAGGTGGCCTTGCTGGAGGAAACATATCACTGGAGGTGACTTCAAGGTTCAAAAGCCACATGCNGTTCCCAGTTTGCTCTTTAGGCTTCCTGCTTGAAAATCAAGGTGTGAGCTCTCAGNTTGCTCTTCAGCCGTCACACCTGCCATTATGGACTGTAAGCTAAAATAAACTTTTTTCTATAGGTCACTTTGGTCATGGTGTTTTATCACAACCATAAAAAGGTAACCAATACAGTTGTCCTTTGAACTGGTTGGTGCACATTCAGGGCTGCTACCAGGTGGCTACAGATTTGGACCTGTAATACCTTTGCAGTAAATTGGCCTTCCCATTATTATAATATATCCATTTTCATCTCTAATACTATTTTGCTTTGAAATCTCCTTTAATATTAATTTGGCTATATTTGCATTCTTCTGGTTGATGTTTTCTTATATTTGTAAAACATTTTTATGTTTTGGCAAGGTGTTAGATTTGGAACCCAGGGCCTTGAGCATGNTGGGTAAGTTTCTATTTTCAACTCTTTTGTATGATAAGGCCATGCATTGCAGTTGAATCTTGACAGCAGCACATGGTTCAATTTGTCTCTTATCTGACCTAAGAACTTAAATGACTAGTTCATTTGATCTGTGTATCTTTATTACAGTAGCTGATGTGCTTGGATTTAAAGTTATTATCTTTTGACTTTTCCTATCCCACGATGTTCTGTTTTCTACATTCTTTTCTATCAATTTCTTTTTTCTGATTGATTAAATATATTTACTTATTCCATTCCTATTATCTTTCTATGCATTCTTTAATAAATATGTTCACATTTATTTAAGGCTACCAATAAATAAAAATACACACTCATTGCTTACACCTCTGTCTAAGTTTAATTCACACTTTCATTTTTCCCAATGATTCAGGGACCTCACAACACTTTAATTCCATCATTTTCTCTAATTTATCTGCCATTGTTATAGTCCATTTTAATTATACATACAGATGCTTCCCAATTTATGATGGGGTTATGCTCTAATAAATCCATTGTAAGTTGAAAATATTGTTAAGTTGAAAATGAACTTAATACAACAAACCTTCAGAACGTGATGACTTAGCAACATGGCTTACTGTGAACATGGCTGTGCACTCCCTGGTCATGGGGTTGTCTGGCAGCTGCAGCTCCCTAATGCTGCCCGTATTATGCACAGCATCTCACCATAGATCCCTAGTCCTGGAACACTTCAGAATTTGAAGTACAATTTATACTAAACATTGGTTTTGTATTTTTGTAAAGTTGGAAACCCTTAAGTGAAGCCATCATCAGAGATGGTCTGTACTCACTCTTCCCAAAACGGCATTATTATTTATATAACTCAGACTCATTTCTATTTATCCATATTTCTACACTTTTTACTTCTCCTATATTCTCAACCTCCAGTCTGAAATTATTATAGAATATTTTTCATGCTTTTCTCTCCTGCAGATCTATAGTGATACATTCTGTTTGCTAATCTTATTCATTATGCCTTCATAGGATAATTTTAATGGGCACAGAATTCTATATTGCTATTATTTGAGTTCATGTACTTCTGGCTTTTACTGTCATTGTTGGAAAGTTGGTTGTTGTTGTTGCTTTCACAGAGTAATGTTACATGCAACTTTACTCTAC
>LZPO01017947.1:25417-40224 GCA_001675575.1 Neotoma lepida | reverse complement strand
TTAAAGCACCACACACACACACACACACACACACACACACACACACACACACACACACTTACACTCACACACACATTTACACACACACACACTTACACTCACACACATACTTACACTCACCCACACTCATGCACACTCACAAACATGTGCACACTCACATGTATTTATACACACATATGCACATTCATGCATGCNCTCAAGCACACATACACATATATATTCAGGACCTGATCAAACATAGATAAGAGTGAAAGAACTGAGAGAGAGAATTTCTATTCCTTTTGTGATAGAGGGGGTGGCACACAGCTATGAGTTGGGGGTCAGAGGACAATTTTCAGGTGAGAACTAATGTAAACCTAAACAGCTGGCTTTGAAGATGTGGAAAAGTAATGTCCCGGGGTCGAAATATTTTAGACCACTGAACATAATCCCATGAAAGGGACAGCCATTTGAGAACTTAGACCATTCATGAAATCCTTATGAAGTCAGAGAAATCTCAGTATGGCTCTAGGTTCCTCCTTGCAAGAAATACCTTGGGAAATGCTGAGGAAAGAAATCGAGGAAGAGCTCAACTCAAACAGGAATGGCTTGGCTTAACAGGAAAGCAAGGCCTCTCCCTGGCACTTCAGAGCAGCTGCTGTAAACCTTCCCTTTCAAGAGGCCAGAAATTTCCTCAACACTGGGGCTTAAACAGACTTAGCCAGAGAAGGACTGGAGAGAAATAGAAGCTGTGGAATCCAGAGGATTGAAGGAAGAGGATGGTGANGTCCACATGACTTCACCGGTTTTGCTGTTTGCCCTTATAGATGTCTTTAAGCTCCAGCCCATCCTTGGTTCCTCAAAGGGACCATTGGGTAGCAGGTTCTTCTGCATTGTTTATTGTGTGCTAGTTAGGGGCATGCCCTTTCAGAATTTCTCAATTTCAAAACTACAAAAACCGGTTCTTTGTGCTGTATCTCCAAGAAAAAATGTGTTTGGTGAAAACCCCTTTGTGTTGAATCAGTGAAGTATGAAGTCCAGAAATACCTGGGTTAACTCAAAAAACCACGGCTCTTTTGAAAATCCCTGTGACAGTCTGGGCCCATTTGGAGTTCCCTGCTCTCTGNTGCTCTGGAATCCTTTTGACTACTCTTTTTTCTTTCCTGTCTCCTCTCTGAGCTGTGGCAAGTGCACTTAACCCATGCAGTTGCCTCCGTCCCATCNCGAGGAACGGTGGGATGGAGAGANAGGACAATACACTGCATCAATTTCTAGATTCACCCTAGTTTTATAATCTTAAGAAAAAATAACCAAACTCAATGTCTTCCNCCTTCTCCCTACATTTTAATTTTTAGCTTTAAGTTTGTTAAACTAATACACACATAAAATATCAAATACAATAGTTCTTTGCACTGACCCCCTCTTCAGTGATTTAGTTAATTAAATCCCTGCTTGCCCTGCACAAGAGTGGGTCTATCAGCAGTCAACCNTGGAGCCCTAGCTATCCCTGCTGAACTGTTGGCAACTTGATAGTCTCTGGAAAAGTGACAATCATTGTCTTTAGTTGTATTCCAAACAGCGAGCACACCAGGCTCTACCAGGAAGCTCTGGATCTGGGGCTACACAGATGGTCCTGGTGAAAATAAGTGGGTCCAAAATAAAANCAAAAGGCATGAGTAAGGGAAGGAGACCTGTGGAGAGAAGGGGCCAGAGGCAGGAAAGCTAATACAGGCTGGCAGTAAGAGTCAACTAAATGTACTATCTACTTGTAAAAATTGTCAAAGAGTGAATCTAATCAATAAGGGTCAAGCAAAGAAACAAAGCACCTGGCTCCCTTCCTTGCACGTACATATAGGCTGGTGCTCTCAGCCAGCTCAGCCTCAGGAGCCCTCCTGGCCACCTGGAAATTCGGGCCTTGCCTGTGCTGTTACAGGTGGGCCAAGAGTCAATTAAGTTCATTCCCAGACCTTCTGTGTTAATTGCCCTTGTCCATACAATAATGCAATTACAGATCAAGAAAAGCAATGGCATGCTGACATGCAAGTGTATGAAAGATAGTTGCTGCTTCTGTGAATATGTTTTGAAGAGATTTGTCAAGTTGGATTGCCAAAAGCTATAGAATTAGATGTCAAGAATAGAGTAGTAAGTTATTAGGAAAAAGAAAATGTAAGTCTGAAATAATTCTGCTTTGTGATTGTTAAGTTCTCCATTCACTTCAGAGGAACTGAACCTGAGGACAGTGGGGGATAACCTCAGGTTTGGACTGTTTAAGAAAATGCAGGTCTGGAAACTCAAGCTTTACTCCCTGCAGTATTCTTGTGCAGTTTCTCTGATGTGAAGCATAGGTCCACAGAAAGCACTGGACAGCATGCCTGCTGTTTCATAACAACCAGTCCCTGTTAGCTATTATTGTGGCTATTATTGATCAAATAATTGTATATTCAGCAATTTAAAAGAATAGGACAGAAGTTAAATCAAGATCATATCAGTATTTCAAAAGGAGTGTCGGGATACACTTTTAAATTTAGCAACTAGACACTGGAGAGAGAAGGACATACACATCTCTGTTATAACACTTTTGCTTATTTTTACAGCTAAATAACCATTTTCAAAACTAAGATAGTGTTAATAATCACATTTCTGAATGACTTGGCTGAGAAAGCAAAACCAGACACATTATTAAGAAAAAGGCTTTGGGGAGTGGCAACTGGGGAAATGACTCAGTGGTTCAAATCACATGCTGCAGAGGCTCTGAGTTCAGTTCCCAGCACCCGTGTCCAGTGGTTCACAACCACATATGGCTCTAGCTCCAGAATGTCAGCTAGAGCCTCCATGACCACTGACTCATGTGCAGACACACAGAGACACATAATTAAAACGTTTTTAAATGAAATCTTAAGAAGGTGGCTTTAGAAATCCATATGTAATCTGCTTCAGCTTTGACAGATGACTGTGTGGCCTTGGGACGCCATCTAACCTTTTCCTGTCTTTGTCTCTTCTCCTGGGGATGAGGGATGATGACTAATGACTTCATTAATATATCACATGGTCAGGAGATTACTCCAAATCCTTTCAAGAGAAAAAACATACAATCTCATTTGCTTCTCTTACTTGCTCTTTGTGGCTCATCAAGACATTGGAGCTTCATTGAGCTCTCTAGTCCTCCAGATAAAGACGGGTGACGTGCTGATTATTTTCAGTGATTTTCCATCCTACCGATGGAAATATTCACTTACTGTGGTTTTCACATCAATTTCTACAAGTGCAGCTTACTGGACACAAAAATAGAGCAGAATGAGTCAGAGTAAAGGTTGGGGACAACAGAAATGTCCTGTTGTGATAGACTGTGCAGGTCACCAGCTAAATCTTAATGCCATATTTGGTTGTAAACACATTATAAAAACATACATTTGACAGGAAGTGTACTATGGAAAGATAGTTTGTAAAACTTTTCTGCCTTTTTACGGATCTTCAAAGATATGTATTTCTCAGAAAATTAATTTAATCCACATACATTTATGCTTGACTCTAAACTAGATTGGGGCAAGTTATAAGGAGGAGTAAAACTGGATCATCCCAGCATTCAACAACTTTACTGTACAATGTAGGAGAAGCACATTATCTAACTAATATAGTTCCCTCTGTGATGTGTGAGGAGACAAAGAAGGCCAGGGAAGAGCATCCAGTCCCTGGGTGAACTCCTTCTGTCCCAATGTTAGGTTTCCATAATCACTAAAATAAATTGACAGTTGGCCTTGTACTGCTGTTCTGCCCAGCATTGAGGAAAAGAAGGAAGCACATGCCATGTCCACATCCTTATGAACATGATGCAAGTGTTATAAGCCAGATAGGTTCAGAACAATGCTGATTGAGAATAATCCATCATGCAATCAGTATACAAATTACCAGAGGGTCATCAGAGACAAAGGAGTAGATGCACTTGACACTTGAGTATCTCCTTTCCTGCAATTATTTAATTCCCTTCCATCATTGAGTGATGAGCCACATAAGTGATGACAGAATGCTGGGACAATGTGTGGAGGAAGCCATGGCATTGCAGTCAGAATGGCTGTTACACAGATGAGCAGGTAAAGTCGAGTTACAATTACACTAAAGTAGGTTGGAGCAGCGGGGTTACATATCAGGTTCCAACCCGTGGGGCTCAGCTGTATTGAAGGACTATAACTTATTGATGAGCTGTATAAATGACATATAAATACCTTCATCCAAAATGCAGCAATTGCTAAGTCAGTGGAACTGGGGCTACCTTACACTAGGCAGTGCAACTAAGAAAGGCCCTTGGGTATATTTTTAAATCATCCTAAAGCCTGAAATGCACCTCACTGATGCAAGTAGAACCTGGTATATTTTAATACAAATGAAATTTGGTGGAAGACTGATTAAAAAGATAAGAGCAGCAAGGATTTGTGGTCTCAATTAGAACAGGAAAAAGCAATATTATAAATGAGTCTTCCTGGCAGCAGGTTATTTAAATGGAAGAGAGCAGGGCAGGGAATTAATATTCCTAGCATGACTTAAGCCAGAGCACTCAAGTACCTGTTCATATCTGAATCAACATATTTTGAAGAAAACTTTTTAATCATTCAGAGGGCAAATTTTTATATTTGTATGTCAAATATACAGTACATGGACAGTATAGCATGTATTTTAAACATAGTATTATGTAAAATATGTGCTGTAGTATAGAATATATCATAATACAGTATTTATAATGTACTCATGAGGTATTAAGAAAGCATAAAACTCCGTAAGGATAACTAGAAAGTGCTGGAGCTACAGCAACCTGCTCACAGTCCCTAGATTTGCTGTCGTCGTGGGCGAAGGCTCTAGAAGGCTCTGCTGCCCCACAGATGACTGACCATGTAACTGTGCTACAGTGGAGCAATTCCATCTGGCAGAAGAGGCCCTTCTTGCTCATTGGGATGAAAAGAACTTTCTTAAAGTTCTTCCTGCAGAACACATTCCCACTGGTTCTGGATGAAGTAAAGAACCAAGGGTTGCTTCCCTTGGAACACTTATCTTTTATCCTGGATATTAGTTCATTTTCTCCTCCTAGCCTTGCAAACTAAGGTATCTGAAACTGAACCTCACACCCTCAGTACTAGAAGATGAACCTGGATGCGGCTCAGGTGGGTGAAAGACACCCATGGGGCGGTCTGAGTCCTCACGGCCTGGCCTGCCTGAAGGCATGCACATCACTGAGGAAACAAAAACATCACTAAGGAAAAACCCCAAATAAAACAAGAAACATAGAATCCTTTTTGTGTTGGCCAACTACTCCTGGGAATGGTGTCTGCCCTAGAGTTTGACTGATAAAGTGATTTTAAGTAGAAAATAACCCTAGATTAATGTGCAGGTAGATTTTGTAGTAAAATGCTAACTCGAGGGAAATCCTCATCCCTAGGGTGGCCACTTCCAGCTCCAGCTTCCCAGCATCCTCCCTGACGCAGGGGTGATAAACCCAGACATGTCTGTGTGTGGCAAAGTTTGAAAGTAATGCCAGACATCCCAAGGAACACCTAGCCTGTCCCCTCCTCAGGGGATGACATGCTTTCTTTTACAACTCCTTCCCCTGTACCATCCCTGTTACAAGTATCAGAGACTTGGAGTCATCTTCTTGTGGAAAGTTGTGTAAATGCCTTTGGTTATGGTGCTGACATAGAAATGTCCTTTTTGTTGTTTGGCAGAATGGTGGCCCATACAGTTCTTGCAGCATGTGTCCAGGATGGGTGAGTAACAGCCTCCTCTATTAGCCAAAAAGGGCAAGCAGCACATCTGCAGACATCACTAAGTGCCTGTCTGGTGACAATGAGCACCAGAAACTACAGCCCAGATACCACTATTCCAGAAAGTCTGGGAGTAGGGGCAGCAAACCAGGACCCAAATCCAAAAGGAGTTACCAAGGAAACCATAGGTTTTGCAGATGTTTTTCCAACTTGAGAATAGTAGTATTTGTCATATTTGCAAAAAAAATACTATTTTCTATTTTTATTTTAAACTATATACTATTTCCCCGAGGCACTGAAGTATAATTTTTAAGTTTTCAAAATGCCTTCTTCTGTGAATCCAGTAAAACCTTATCAATTCTGATATTACTACTACACATCATTTGGTCTAGACGAGTCTGAAATTTTATTTGGATGGTCTGCATGGAATGGATTGGCTGGGTGCAGAAGGAGATGGCTTGTAACTCATGCGAAAATCTTTTCACGGCTCAGGCATATCATGTTGTTTAGGCAAAAAGATCCAGCTACAAAGTAAGGATCCATGTCATTAAGTAAATGTGTCCTTAGACTTTATTGGCCGATCATAGTACTGAAAGTAATGAAGTTACATTGCTTTCCATAAATCCTGGCTCGCACAATTCACACTTTCCCCCCTCTCCTCCAGCTTCAAGCCTATTATTTTAGTCTACTGAAATTTACTGTTGTGGGATATATGAACATACATTCTTTTTCTTTTTATGATAGACTCTGCTAGGTATCCTAGGCTGGCTCAGAACCCACTATATGCCTCCAAAAGACCTCAAGCTCACAGAAGTATTCGTGCCCAAGCCCCTCTGTGCTGAGACTGCGGGCATGAACCAGCATGCCTCAGGAGCAATTTTATAGAAAAGGATCAAGTCCTATTTAAAAAAAAANCAAAAGGCATGAGTAAGGGAAGGAGACCTGTGGAGAGAAGGGGCCAGAGGCAGGAAAGCTAATACAGGCTGGCAGTAAGAGTCAACTAAATGTACTATCTACTTGTAAAAATTGTCAAAGAGTGAATCTAATCAATAAGGGTCAAGCAAAGAAACAAAGCACCTGGCTCCCTTCCTTGCACGTACATATAGGCTGGTGCTCTCAGCCAGCTCAGCCTCAGGAGCCCTCCTGGCCACCTGGAAATTCGGGCCTTGCCTGTGCTGTTACAGGTGGGCCAAGAGTCAATTAAGTTCATTCCCAGACCTTCTGTGTTAATTGCCCTTGTCCATACAATAATGCAATTACAGATCAAGAAAAGCAATGGCATGCTGACATGCAAGTGTATGAAAGATAGTTGCTGCTTCTGTGAATATGTTTTGAAGAGATTTGTCAAGTTGGATTGCCAAAAGCTATAGAATTAGATGTCAAGAATAGAGTAGTAAGTTATTAGGAAAAAGAAAATGTAAGTCTGAAATAATTCTGCTTTGTGATTGTTAAGTTCTCCATTCACTTCAGAGGAACTGAACCTGAGGACAGTGGGGGATAACCTCAGGTTTGGACTGTTTAAGAAAATGCAGGTCTGGAAACTCAAGCTTTACTCCCTGCAGTATTCTTGTGCAGTTTCTCTGATGTGAAGCATAGGTCCACAGAAAGCACTGGACAGCATGCCTGCTGTTTCATAACAACCAGTCCCTGTTAGCTATTATTGTGGCTATTATTGATCAAATAATTGTATATTCAGCAATTTAAAAGAATAGGACAGAAGTTAAATCAAGATCATATCAGTATTTCAAAAGGAGTGTCGGGATACACTTTTAAATTTAGCAACTAGACACTGGAGAGAGAAGGACATACACATCTCTGTTATAACACTTTTGCTTATTTTTACAGCTAAATAACCATTTTCAAAACTAAGATAGTGTTAATAATCACATTTCTGAATGACTTGGCTGAGAAAGCAAAACCAGACACATTATTAAGAAAAAGGCTTTGGGGAGTGGCAACTGGGGAAATGACTCAGTGGTTCAAATCACATGCTGCAGAGGCTCTGAGTTCAGTTCCCAGCACCCGTGTCCAGTGGTTCACAACCACATATGGCTCTAGCTCCAGAATGTCAGCTAGAGCCTCCATGACCACTGACTCATGTGCAGACACACAGAGACACATAATTAAAACGTTTTTAAATGAAATCTTAAGAAGGTGGCTTTAGAAATCCATATGTAATCTGCTTCAGCTTTGACAGATGACTGTGTGGCCTTGGGACGCCATCTAACCTTTTCCTGTCTTTGTCTCTTCTCCTGGGGATGAGGGATGATGACTAATGACTTCATTAATATATCACATGGTCAGGAGATTACTCCAAATCCTTTCAAGAGAAAAAACATACAATCTCATTTGCTTCTCTTACTTGCTCTTTGTGGCTCATCAAGACATTGGAGCTTCATTGAGCTCTCTAGTCCTCCAGATAAAGACGGGTGACGTGCTGATTATTTTCAGTGATTTTCCATCCTACCGATGGAAATATTCACTTACTGTGGTTTTCACATCAATTTCTACAAGTGCAGCTTACTGGACACAAAAATAGAGCAGAATGAGTCAGAGTAAAGGTTGGGGACAACAGAAATGTCCTGTTGTGATAGACTGTGCAGGTCACCAGCTAAATCTTAATGCCATATTTGGTTGTAAACACATTATAAAAACATACATTTGACAGGAAGTGTACTATGGAAAGATAGTTTGTAAAACTTTTCTGCCTTTTTACGGATCTTCAAAGATATGTATTTCTCAGAAAATTAATTTAATCCACATACATTTATGCTTGACTCTAAACTAGATTGGGGCAAGTTATAAGGAGGAGTAAAACTGGATCATCCCAGCATTCAACAACTTTACTGTACAATGTAGGAGAAGCACATTATCTAACTAATATAGTTCCCTCTGTGATGTGTGAGGAGACAAAGAAGGCCAGGGAAGAGCATCCAGTCCCTGGGTGAACTCCTTCTGTCCCAATGTTAGGTTTCCATAATCACTAAAATAAATTGACAGTTGGCCTTGTACTGCTGTTCTGCCCAGCATTGAGGAAAAGAAGGAAGCACATGCCATGTCCACATCCTTATGAACATGATGCAAGTGTTATAAGCCAGATAGGTTCAGAACAATGCTGATTGAGAATAATCCATCATGCAATCAGTATACAAATTACCAGAGGGTCATCAGAGACAAAGGAGTAGATGCACTTGACACTTGAGTATCTCCTTTCCTGCAATTATTTAATTCCCTTCCATCATTGAGTGATGAGCCACATAAGTGATGACAGAATGCTGGGACAATGTGTGGAGGAAGCCATGGCATTGCAGTCAGAATGGCTGTTACACAGATGAGCAGGTAAAGTCGAGTTACAATTACACTAAAGTAGGTTGGAGCAGCGGGGTTACATATCAGGTTCCAACCCGTGGGGCTCAGCTGTATTGAAGGACTATAACTTATTGATGAGCTGTATAAATGACATATAAATACCTTCATCCAAAATGCAGCAATTGCTAAGTCAGTGGAACTGGGGCTACCTTACACTAGGCAGTGCAACTAAGAAAGGCCCTTGGGTATATTTTTAAATCATCCTAAAGCCTGAAATGCACCTCACTGATGCAAGTAGAACCTGGTATATTTTAATACAAATGAAATTTGGTGGAAGACTGATTAAAAAGATAAGAGCAGCAAGGATTTGTGGTCTCAATTAGAACAGGAAAAAGCAATATTATAAATGAGTCTTCCTGGCAGCAGGTTATTTAAATGGAAGAGAGCAGGGCAGGGAATTAATATTCCTAGCATGACTTAAGCCAGAGCACTCAAGTACCTGTTCATATCTGAATCAACATATTTTGAAGAAAACTTTTTAATCATTCAGAGGGCAAATTTTTATATTTGTATGTCAAATATACAGTACATGGACAGTATAGCATGTATTTTAAACATAGTATTATGTAAAATATGTGCTGTAGTATAGAATATATCATAATACAGTATTTATAATGTACTCATGAGGTATTAAGAAAGCATAAAACTCCGTAAGGATAACTAGAAAGTGCTGGAGCTACAGCAACCTGCTCACAGTCCCTAGATTTGCTGTCGTCGTGGGCGAAGGCTCTAGAAGGCTCTGCTGCCCCACAGATGACTGACCATGTAACTGTGCTACAGTGGAGCAATTCCATCTGGCAGAAGAGGCCCTTCTTGCTCATTGGGATGAAAAGAACTTTCTTAAAGTTCTTCCTGCAGAACACATTCCCACTGGTTCTGGATGAAGTAAAGAACCAAGGGTTGCTTCCCTTGGAACACTTATCTTTTATCCTGGATATTAGTTCATTTTCTCCTCCTAGCCTTGCAAACTAAGGTATCTGAAACTGAACCTCACACCCTCAGTACTAGAAGATGAACCTGGATGCGGCTCAGGTGGGTGAAAGACACCCATGGGGCGGTCTGAGTCCTCACGGCCTGGCCTGCCTGAAGGCATGCACATCACTGAGGAAACAAAAACATCACTAAGGAAAAACCCCAAATAAAACAAGAAACATAGAATCCTTTTTGTGTTGGCCAACTACTCCTGGGAATGGTGTCTGCCCTAGAGTTTGACTGATAAAGTGATTTTAAGTAGAAAATAACCCTAGATTAATGTGCAGGTAGATTTTGTAGTAAAATGCTAACTCGAGGGAAATCCTCATCCCTAGGGTGGCCACTTCCAGCTCCAGCTTCCCAGCATCCTCCCTGACGCAGGGGTGATAAACCCAGACATGTCTGTGTGTGGCAAAGTTTGAAAGTAATGCCAGACATCCCAAGGAACACCTAGCCTGTCCCCTCCTCAGGGGATGACATGCTTTCTTTTACAACTCCTTCCCCTGTACCATCCCTGTTACAAGTATCAGAGACTTGGAGTCATCTTCTTGTGGAAAGTTGTGTAAATGCCTTTGGTTATGGTGCTGACATAGAAATGTCCTTTTTGTTGTTTGGCAGAATGGTGGCCCATACAGTTCTTGCAGCATGTGTCCAGGATGGGTGAGTAACAGCCTCCTCTATTAGCCAAAAAGGGCAAGCAGCACATCTGCAGACATCACTAAGTGCCTGTCTGGTGACAATGAGCACCAGAAACTACAGCCCAGATACCACTATTCCAGAAAGTCTGGGAGTAGGGGCAGCAAACCAGGACCCAAATCCAAAAGGAGTTACCAAGGAAACCATAGGTTTTGCAGATGTTTTTCCAACTTGAGAATAGTAGTATTTGTCATATTTGCAAAAAAAATACTATTTTCTATTTTTATTTTAAACTATATACTATTTCCCCGAGGCACTGAAGTATAATTTTTAAGTTTTCAAAATGCCTTCTTCTGTGAATCCAGTAAAACCTTATCAATTCTGATATTACTACTACACATCATTTGGTCTAGACGAGTCTGAAATTTTATTTGGATGGTCTGCATGGAATGGATTGGCTGGGTGCAGAAGGAGATGGCTTGTAACTCATGCGAAAATCTTTTCACGGCTCAGGCATATCATGTTGTTTAGGCAAAAAGATCCAGCTACAAAGTAAGGATCCATGTCATTAAGTAAATGTGTCCTTAGACTTTATTGGCCGATCATAGTACTGAAAGTAATGAAGTTACATTGCTTTCCATAAATCCTGGCTCGCACAATTCACACTTTCCCCCCTCTCCTCCAGCTTCAAGCCTATTATTTTAGTCTACTGAAATTTACTGTTGTGGGATATATGAACATACATTCTTTTTCTTTTTATGATAGACTCTGCTAGGTATCCTAGGCTGGCTCAGAACCCACTATATGCCTCCAAAAGACCTCAAGCTCACAGAAGTATTCGTGCCCAAGCCCCTCTGTGCTGAGACTGCGGGCATGAACCAGCATGCCTCAGGAGCAATTTTATAGAAAAGGATCAAGTCCTATTTAAAAAAAAAACTAACAAGTATTAATTTTATTTTTGATGCCTTTCCACAGCATTGATCTTACTCTGGATAAGATACTATATTTACTTACATAGGAAAAATTATATACTCTTACCNTTTTGATGATACGTAGAACAAGTAATTTTTTTAATCTGAAGCTCAATATTTTTCAAGGCAAGCAAAACAAATCCCAAGAAAATACTAAAGATTAAGAAACCAGGTCATTATTTCTTGAGATCTGTTGAAAAGTTAGAGCAGGAATTGTATTATCACTTGTTCTTTTATTCATTCAACAAACAGAAAGCCATGGGCCATGCTTATTGTATAAGGGAGTTGGTGATAAGTAAAACCCTCTCGTGTTCATTGTGTGGGCAGATTATAAGCTGAGAGACTGAGGCAACTTTCTCATGTGGTGAGTGATGTGTTATCCAAAATACAAAATACTGAGCAACACAGCAAATACCCATTCCATGTGATTTGAAGAGGTGGGAAATATTCATAGTGGTATGACATTTGAGCTGAAGGGATAGAATTGAGGATGAATAGAATTTCTAAAGCAATGAAAATGGGAGCCCTCCTAGCAGTACAAGCAGGCACATCAAGATAAAGAANTACACAGATAATTCCAGAAATAGGCCTTACTGCGAATGAGCTGTGGCTTGGAAGGGTGTGTGCACGGGGATGATGTACACAGAAGGTGATGAGGTCAGGTAGGGATGCTCAGTAAGTGTTCAAAACAACTGGAGTTCAGACAGAGAATTGAGAGCTGCCTGAGTAGAACTGAATGTAAAACACAGGAATAAATAATGGCATCCAGAAATAAAGGAGAGAAGGTTTAGGGACCCATAACAAACCCGGCTTTTCCCTGAGATAGGGGGAAAGGAAGAATTAGAAGAAGATATATTTGGTGGTGGATATAAAGAAATATGATATGTCCAGTAATTTGTGTCTGAGAGAATGAGTGCTCTTTCTATGATCTCACGGAGGCAAGTCCAGGACAGAGTGCAGAAGGACAAATGTTTGAAAAACAGTTCAGCTACTGATGCACCCTGTAACATGGGCAGGCAGGTCAGAGTGTGTAAAACGGAGGCAAAGTCAACAGCAGGTTCATAGGTTGGAGGAATTTGTAATTGTGTGAAAACTTTNCATAAACTAAAATGTTACACCAAGAAAGCAACTGGACATTGTCCCCAGAGGGTTGCTGCAAGGCCTCTCTGAGCCTGTTTGATAAGCAAGGGAAAGAATGTGTTCCTGAGGCCGTAGAAGATTAGCCATGTACTGCCATACACAGAAGAAGGTGTGTTGGCAGTGGGAACTGGTCCATTGTTATTCTCTGTAAATACGAGCTAGTTTCTGAGGAGTTGGGGGACATCACCATGGAGAATAAAAGCAAGAGATTGTGTATAAATGCCCACAAGCAACAAGGATAGCTAGTTCTGAAACGATGACTTTGCAAGATGACGCCACATCCCTAGACTTGGTTTTGTCGTCTGGACTTGGGGAACTGAGTGGCTAAGCACCAATGCTGCTGACAGTGCAGGATCCAGAGATGAGAGGGCCTTATTCTAAGACTTCGAACTTTATCTTCAACCCTGGCTTAAATAAAAAAGTGTCTCTTCTGTTCAGAGTCACAGCCTGGGACCCACAAGGCTATGTAATTATTACATAAATGTGTGGGTTAGCTAAAGGTCATTGCCAGCTATCCCCAGGGTCATATATTCTCACCTATCAACTCAGCTCTAGCAGGCTACTGTTCATAGTGGGACAGTGGCTTACGACAAGTCCCTGACTCCCAATTCTCTCTACCTAACCTTGACCCACAACCCCCCCTCAGCCTCACCTTCCGCTTGATGCTCAGCTCTTTCCTGGCAGAAGAGTCAGCAAGGCCATTCCGCAGCGCACACGCGCGCNCACACACACACACACACACACACACACACACACACTCCTGAAACACAAAAGTAAAGCTAGAGCCATATGAAAGGAAGTCAGACTGCCTGCCACTGAGCCACACTGAGCACCAATTTTAAGTCTCAGTATAGAATTTTCTGGTTGTAATAGACAACCCACGTGTGGACACAGGTTATTTCACCAGCCACTAGGAGAAAAGCCTGTGTCTTCTTCAAATGCTTAGTGAGCCTTGGGGACTCAAGAGGAGCTGCCAAGATCTATCTTGATAGTTGCTAAACTTTCCTCAGAGGGAGATTTGAATTGCAAGAGCTCTCACTCTCAATTTGCCAAATGGCAGTAATAAAGAAAATATAGGCTAAATTTTGCACATTATTGACTCCTGTTTTAATTAATGTAAGACATATCCCTCATGTGGGCACATGGTTGACTCACTGAGCCAGTGATTATTCATTTACTGATGACTGCAAGGTGCTAGTGACTACTCGAGACCTGAGAGGACAATGAATACCAGGGTCTTCCATGAACAGTATTTGAAACATTAGGACAGGCTGCCAGTTCAGAACAAAACCCTAGGTTTCTGCGAGAGGACAACTCCAAAGACTAATTAGGAGTCCGGAAAGCTGAAGCATCCTCCTCTTTCTGCTTAGTCCTAAAGCTGATTCTTCTCTCCTCGGCCCCAAAATGAATTGCGTGCTATTCACCTCCAAGCTCCTTGCCTTCTTCCTGTACATCCTTTTCTGCCAGTTGTGCTGAACCCCCAGTCTCTACCTTGCCCCAGGACACCTGAGCATTCTCTCCCACATAGGAGACCTCCCTTAGGATGTAAGGGAGCCCTGCAAAAGTGCACATACACCTTGTTCCCCAAGGCGGGAAGCATCCTGGGGGGCTTCTTTTAACATGGTTTTACATAGGNTACCCTGTCTCCATATTTAAACGGATAGACTTCTGCCCTTTCTTAGAAGTGCTTTAAGTACCTGGCACTTACCTCAGGGTCTTCTGCAACTACCATTTCATTCTTGCCTTGCTTGTCATCGTCTTCATTCTGCATCAGTCAAAGAAATCAATTGCTTCTCCCCAAAGCCAACACCTATGCATTCTGTGTCTCCTGGCTTTAATAATTCAGCCTTCTNGTTCTGCATTAATCTAGGGTTTAATTTCTAGGTTCTTTGTATATTTTTTCTGTACTCTCATTCCTATCCTTTATATATCTTGCCATTTTTTGCTAAACTTTGGGATTTTATTTATTTATTTATTTATTTATTTATTTATT
>LZPO01017946.1:0-41605 GCA_001675575.1 Neotoma lepida | reverse complement strand
TCTGGCAATGTCACTTGTGGGGACTCTGGTGGAGACACTAAGTATTCTGCTCCATAGAAGCTAAGTGAGGTTTGGGCAGAGGGCTGTGAACTCTCCTACTACCCTTGGATTTGGAAAGTGGGGAAGGCTGTNACATTCAGGGACAAAGGCATTACATGGAGGGATAGATTTTGAATCTCAGCTGTGTTGGCTACATGTTCACCTGTTCATTTTGTCTCTGTTTTCCTACCTGTTGATTGTGACATTAGCCATCTCTGTCCCAACCTCACAAAGACATTCCTTGGCCTTCACAGAAGAGGTGCTGACCAAGTGTTTATTCTGACAATTTCCCATGGGTACCTTTTCCTCTTAGGACTGACCTCCCCAGATGGGTTCTGAGTAGTGTTGAAGAGATATGAAATTCTTGTGAAGTTTTTTGAAACACAAAGATAAACCTGATAAATCTTGGAAATACACTGTCTAAAATAACAGAACTACTAAACTAGAGGAAATCCCAGGAAAAGACAAACTTAATTCATGAATCTGTTCTTTAAACTCTGTTAGTTTTGTGGTCTCTATTTTTGGGCTGTATTATTAGAAACATTATTAAGAACTTTTTTTAATTAGTTAGACTTTTTGTTTTAGACTTATTCATTTTATTTTATGTGTATGAATGTTTCNTCTGTATACTTGTCTATACACCATAAACATGCCTGGTGTCCACAGAGGTCAGAAGAAGGTGTTGGATCCCCTGGAACTGGAATTTGGATGGTTGTAAACCACCATGTAGATGCTGGGAATGGAACAGGGTTCTCTACAAGAGCAGCAAGTGTTTTTAATTGCTAAGCCACCTCTCCAGGATCCTTCATTAGTTTTTAATTCTGTAATTGTATATATCTTTATCTCTGATAATTTGGAGATTGAACTGTACTTTTGTGGAACAAAACTACAGCTACACGTATATAATATATATACAGCTATAGCTACACTGACATTTGCTTAATGTAATTTTGCTGTTTTTCTTTCTTTCTGCATTTTATGTTAGAACTGTTGGCAGTGAATATGACAGAGTTTTTTCAACAGCTGAATAGGATTCCTTTGCATTCATTTTGATTACAGATAGACTGGAATTAAAACAACAACAAAAACAAATTATCTTCAATGGGAAAATCTTAAGTGAGGGAGTCTGTGGAGATGGCTAGGTGAGTATCTTAGTTAGGGTTTCTACTGCTGTGAAGAGACTACAACCACAGCAACTCTTATAAAGGAAAACATTTAATTAAGGGTGGCTCACAGTTTCAGAGGTTTAATCCATTATCATCACAGTGTGACATGGTGGTGTGGTGTGCAGGCAGNTATGGTGATGGAGAAGAAGCTGAGAGTCCTACATCTTGACTTGCAGGAAACAAGAAGTGAACTGAACTAGGCATAGCTTGAGCATTGGAGACCTCAAAGCCCACCCCTACAGTGACACATTTTCTCCAACAAGGCCTCACCTACTTCAACAAGGCCATACCTCCTAATAGTGCCACTCCCTATGACCTTATGGGGACAATTATATTCAAACTACCACATTCCACTCCCTGGCCCCCATAAGCTTATAACCATATCATAGTGCAAATTGCATTTAGTCCAACTTCAAAGGTTCCCATAGTCTATCACAGTCTCAACAATGTTTGGAAATCCAAAGTTCAGTCTCTTCTGAGATTCATGCAATCTCTTAACTGTAATCCCCTATAAAATCAAAATTAAAAAAAACTAATCACATACTTCTAACATATAATGGCACAGAATATACATTACCATTCCAAAACATAGGGAAGGGAGCATAGTGANGAAATACTNGACCAAAGCAAGATTGAAAACCAGTTGGGCAAACTCCAAACTCTGCATCTCCATAGCTGATGTCAAAATGCTCTTCAGATCTCCAACTCCATTCAGNTTTGTTGACTGCAACACACTTCTTTCTCTTGGGCTGTTTTCACCTCATAGGCAGGTATCCCATGACTCTGGCATCTCTAACATCTTAGGGTCTCCAAGGCAATCCAGGCTTCTCCTTCACAACTTCACAAAATGTCCTCTTTGGACCTCCATTCAGGGATACCCTTGATGTGCCTGGCCTAAGCAGCTTTCCTTAGTTGCAGAGGAATATTCCATAATCCCTTGCTTCTGCCCTTAACTCTAAAGCCAGAACCATGTGGCCAAAGCTGTCAAGTTCTGCTGCTTGCTGGGGCTGGACCCCTCCTTCAATTACTTCTTCACCAGCTTTCTGTTTTCCATGATTTCCTTCACTGCCTAAGCTTAGCTGTTCTGGAACTTGCTTCGTAGACCAGGCTAGCCTCAAACTCAGAGATCTTTCAATTATATCTTCAGCAGCTTTCTGTTTTTGATGGTTTCCTTCACTACATAAGCTTGGCTGTTCTGGAACTTGCTCTGTAGATCAGACTGGCCTNGAACTCAGAGATCCACTAGCCTCTGCCTTCTGAGTACTGGAATTAAAGGAGTATACCAAGACACCCAGCTCTAAGTTTTCTTTAATTCCTTTTCACAAGTTGGAAACTTAGCTGGGTGGGGTCCTGCCCTGAGGTCATCATTCCTTTATTCCATTTCTTAATCTGTTTATTTCCTAGAATAGAGGATTTAGTTCCACTCCACTTCCTGGTGCTCTTTTTCTTCTCAAATTGTATATTTTATATTTTTCTCTGCTCAGCTTTCTCCTTTTCATTATAAATCTTCATAAGNATGAACACTAGTAATCACATGATAGAGTCTATACTAGGCTGTTTTGAAATTTCCTCTGCCAATGGAATTGATCCAAATCTCTTCACTTTAACCTCAGGCAGACATTTTGGACAAGAGTAAAGAGCAGCCACATTCTTTACCAAAATATCACAAGCACAATCTCTAAGCCAATGTTAATATTCTTCTCCACTGAAACCTCTTGATCTAGACCCCACAGTTCATCAAATCGCACTCAGGACCACTGTCTTCCATGTTTCTACTAGGATAGCCCATTAATCAGCACTTAAAGCATTCAACTGGTTTTCTAATCCACAATCTCAAGGTCTATATTCCTTTAAATAAAAGCATGGTCAGGCCTATCACAGCAATACCCCAGTTCCTAGTACCAGTTTCTGTTTTAGGGTTTCTATTGCTGTGAAGAGACACCATGACCATGGCAACTCNTATAAAGGAAAACATTTAATTCCGGTGGCCATTTCAGAGATTCAGTCCATTTATCACCACAGTGTGACATGGTGGCTTGCAGGCAGACATGGTGCTGGAGAAGGAGCTGAGTCCTACATCTTGACCTGCAGGCAATAGGAAATGAACTGAACTAGGTGTAGCTTGAGCATAGGAGACCTCAAAGCCTGTCCCCACAGTGACACACTTCTTCCACCAAGGCCTCACCTACTTCAACAAGGCCATACTTCCTAATAGTGCTACTCCCAATGACCTTATGGGGACCAATTACATTTAAACTACCACAGTGGGTAAAGTNATTCTTCACAAAACATGGGTACCTGAGTTTGAGTTCCCAGCAACCATATAACAGCCAGGGACAGTGGTGTGTACCTGCAATCCTAGTGCTGAGGAGGATCCAGAAGAATCTTTGGGGTTACTGGCCAACTGGCCTAGCCAAAACAGTAGCTCCAAGTTCAATGAGAAACTCTGATNTAGAATATAAGAAGGAGAGGGATACAGACAGACTCCCAGTGTTAACCTCAGGCCTGCATGTGCACATGCACAGAAAATCGCACCCATCTACACATGCATGCATGGACATAAGACACACACACACACACACACACACACACACACACACACACACACACACACACACACCACATAAATGAAGGAAGGAAGAAGAAAGAAAGAAAATGTGAGGGAAGTCAACTAACTGTGTGTTTGTTTTAAAACAAGACAATAGCTACCTTAAGGTTCTTGTGCATAAAACTTCCTAAACACTCACTAATAAAACCTTTCTCTTAACAGATTGCTCTAGTAACTTCTATAGGAACTCCTGTGAGTACATAAAATTTGAAAATGGGATTAGATTAACAGTTGTATTATGCTCTCAGGCTCAAGCTTTGATTCCTTTCTGGTCGGTATTTATGCTGAGATGTGATATTAAAATATATTAATTTTGATTGCTATCATCTGCCTTGAATAAAGCAAAAACAATGACTTTCTGAGTGTAATTGTTCATTTTTCAAAATGACTTTCACTAATGGAAGTCACAACCCACGCCTTTACCTAGGCAGTTAGCATTCCTCGTCTTGGGAGTTTTCTGTGATGTAATATCACACAGGCAGTAGTAGGGACTCCCCCACATACATCCTTAAGATATGGATGTGCATTTGTTAGTTCTGCACTCAGAAAGCATCATGGGCAGTTGCCATGGAAACAATTAAGACTTGCAAAGTGGGATAGGCAAAACTTCACTGAGTTAANCTCAAGCCCTTTGTAAGGGGGTAGGACAGTGGGCGTCCACAGGCCAGGCTTTGGCAGCAGGAACCAATGCCATGACTGCAGGGAGAGCTGGACACACGCTATTGATGAACATAGTGAGGCCTCTGGAAACCTTGGAGTCTGGGCTGGTGAGCACCGTGCCTAAGAGCACTGAGGGTATGTGAGGACGTGAAGCAGGTGCTTCAGGTAAGAGGACAACACAAGAGGGCACAGCCTGAGAGGAACTGATAACTGGGGTGCTCTGGCCCTTTCCCACCATGCTTTGCTTTGTTTATCTATCTATCTATCTATCTATCTATCTATCTATCTATCTATCTATCTATCTATCTATCTATTTGACAGAGTTCCACTCTGCAACCCAGACTGGTCTGAAACCCATTAGGTAGCCCAGGTTAGCTTTGAACTCACGGTACTTATGTGTCAACCTCCCCTGAGCCAGGATTGCAGACATGTGCCAACATTCTTGCTTTCAGCCACTTTCACTAGTGGATTTGATTGTGCTCATTTTGTATTGGGAATTTAACATCAGGAAAGGAATCTGGAGTCATCTGCCTGCATGGTCATGGACCTCCATGGGGCTCTTGGGAGTTCCTCTGTACTTGAAGGAAAGGTATAGCCACTGGCCAAGGACACTTTCTTTCCCTAGCCAGGAGGAGACCTGCTTTTTATAGTAATGCTAGTTCCATAGCAGGCTTATCCAGAGTGACAAAAATAACACCGGACCCAGTCTGGGCGGGTGCTTCTTGGTTGTGGTGCTAACATGTTATTTGAAAACTGATAATCTTCAGAGATGAGGCTGAGCTCCACTGCCACACCGGGTGTGATTACAGCACCGTCTGGCCATCTCACCCTTGCAGGAAGACTAGTGCTGCCCTCTAGGCCTTGTGTGGAGCTCTCTCTGTCTCTCTGTCTCTGTCTCTGTCTCTCTATTTCACTCTCTCTTTCTCATTATTCATACAGAATAAGCCTTGCTAGTGTGGATGGAAACTGGTTGTCATAATGCCAGTTTTATTTAATCCTGTTTTCTAGGATAAGCTACATTTTAGTAACCACAGAGGACATGGAAAGTCAATTCTGTCTGTTAAGATTTTATTTATTTATTTGTTTGTTTATTTGTTTATTGTATATATATGTATATGTATATATATATATGCATGCACTCACACTTGTGGAGGTCAGAAGAGGGCATCAGGTCCCTTGGATGCTGGTGTCTGTGTGTGTACTCGTGTGTGTGTGTNTGTGTGTGTGTGTGTGTGTGTGTGTGTGTGTGTGTGTGTGTGTGTGTGTGTGTGTGTGTGTGTGTATAGATCAAAAGAAGACATCAGGTCCCTTGGAGCTGGAGTCTCAGGCTGGTGTGTACTGCCCAATGTAGATGTTGGGAACTACATTCAGGTCTTCTGAAAGATCAGCAAGTGCTCTTAACTTCTAGGCCATCTTCCCAGCCCTGGAAAATCAATTCTTCTCATTGATTCATTCATTCTTTTTTATTAAATTTGAATTGTATTTTTATAAACAGTCCACAAACCACACAACTGAGCTCCTAAATTTGGAGAAATCTAAGGGGTCAGCACATCCCAAGTAACCCTGCTGGGGAAAACCACCTTCATGATCACAGTGACTGCCCTCTGCCAGGAGAGTGTGGGAAGTCAGTCAATCATTAACACTTTTACCTTTAGGACTTAAAAACAGTTTGTTTGGGATTTCTTTATGTTAAACAAGTAGAGAAAGGCAGGGGACTCAGCCGCTTGAGTGTTAGGTTTTGTTTTTATTCTCTTTCCTGTAGGTTCCGGTTCGTTTCAGCTTCTAAATGTTCAGCTCTAGAAGATGCAGTCTGACCCATAAACTCAGGCTAATTCAACTGACACACGAAGAGAAGAATCACACTTCTGTTGTAAGCATTTTTCTGATTGTGCAAAAAGGATTCCAAATATCTAATGTCGCTGGAGATCAATAAGATAATTTAGGAACCTGTTTTTCTCCAGTCAGAACACTGGCTCTTCTTACAAAGTCTGGTCTCCCAGAAATGCTTTGCATATGGCTTGTGCTCGGTTCAGGTCTCTTTACTTTTAATTTTGCCAAGGGTATTTCTTGCATCAATTAAGCATCACATTCTTGTTTGCCTCCTAAAGATGGTAATTGTTTTAATAAGGCTGTTTGTGAGTCTACTTTTGTATTCTGGGAAATAAATAAATAAATAAATAAATAAATAAATAAATAAATAAATTCATCACTTCTCATGCTGCTGAGCCACATTTGCTCATCTTTTCAGGGACTTTGGTGTCTGTGTATAAGAGATGTTGGTTGTACTGGCTAGTTTTATGTCACCTTGACACAAGCTCGAGTTATCTGAAGGGGGAGGGCAGACCTCCATAAAATCCAGTTGTAAGNCCTTTTTCTTAATTAGTGATTGATGGGGGAGGGTCCAGCCCATTGTGGGTGGTGCTAACCCTGGGCTAGTGGTCTTGGTTCTATAAGAAAACAGGGTGAGCAAGCCAGGGGAAGCAAGCCAGTAAGCCACACATCTCTATGGTTTCTGCATCAGCTCCTGCCTCCAGGTTCCTGCCCTGTTTGAGTTCCTGTCCTGACTTCCTTCAACGATGAACAATGCTATGACATATAAGCTGAATAAACCCTTTCTTCCCCAACTTGCTTTTTGTCATTGTGTTTTGTTGCAGCAATAGAAACCCTAACTAAGACAGTGGTCCAGGCTCTCTTGAAATGTCTTTATCTGGCTTTGGCGTCAAGGTTGCATTACTTCTGTGATGGAATTAGGAGATGTGCAGTAGAGTGACCTCACCTTTCCCCTTGTCCTTTCCTCATTCTTGCCCCTCTTCCCTTCCAGCATTTGTAAGGGTTGGAAAGCTTTGGTATTATTTCCTTCCTAGAGGGTTGACCCAATTTATTAAGGAAACCATTTGGGTGGGAAACTTCTCGATGAGGAATCCTTAATTGCTAATTCATTATCTTATTGTGGCTCTATTTTCTCTTTCTCTTTCAGCCAGTTTAGTAATTTGTAGCTTTCTAGGAACTTGATCTTTTCTTCTGATTTGTTGAACCCATTGGCATAAAGTTGTTCATCATATTCCTTTATACAATCTTTCAAATTCTGTGAAGTAAGTCATTGGTAATGGAGGCACTCCTGTTTCATTCCCTGTTTTGACAGTCTCTCTCATTAATGCACTATTCAGTATCTTTTTTGTTTATTAGTTTTTAAAGTTAGCATACAAAGTAATAGGTTTCATTATGGTATTTTCATAATGCTTAGTTCTTATTTGCCTCCCCCTCTTCATTATCGTCTCCCCCGGTGCTCACTTCCTCCTTCCCTGAACCCCTCTTTTATTTTCATGTCATGCGTATTTCACTACCCTTTCCCCTCTCCACGCTAAGATCTTATCCCCTCTCATGATCTGCTTTCCAGTTCCAGTATCTCTTCGTGTGTGATCAGGTGGACAGAGCCTACTGTTCTTGAAGGTACTGCAACATCAGGTTGATGTATGGAATATATGGAATCAGGCTGATGCAGAGCAAGCTCCTGGCCAATCCCTAGCCACCAAAACTATTTGATATGTTGTCCTCAGCCATCAAGAAGAGACACTGCTCTTGATTTTAACTAGAAGCTTGGCTGTGTTGTAAGGCATCAATTTGTGCCCTCACTGAGTGTGTCTACTTTTCCTGTTTTCTGTTTGGTTGAGTTTCTACCTTGATGTTTATTTTTTTTCTGTCTTCATGCTTTGGCTCAATTATCTCTTTTCTTTCTTTCATTTTAAATATGTTCTTTATTTTATGTGTAAGGGCATTTTGCCTGCATGTATGTCTGTATACCTGTCTCTTATACACATCTAGATGTGTATAAGAGACAGGCATCAATTTGTGCCCTCACTGAGTGTGTCTACTTTTCCTGTTTTCTGTTTGGTTGAGTTTCTACCTTGATGTTTATTTTTTTTCTGTCTTCATGCTTTGGCTCAATTATCTCTTTTCTTTCTTTCATTTTAAATATGTTCTTTATTTTATGTGTAAGGGCATTTTGCCTGCATGTATGTCTGTATACTATATGCATGCAGTGCCCGTGGAGGCCAGAAGAGGGCATTCTCCTAGAGCTGAAGTTACAGATGGTTGTGAGCTGACATGTGGGTGCAGGGAATAGAACTTTGGTCCTCTGGAAGAGGAAGAGCCACCGAATCATTTCTCCAGCTCCAGTTTTGTACAATGGAACCCAGGATACTAATTCAAGGGGTATTTTCACTTTTGACACAGGTGTTTGAAGCAAGACACTGCCTTCTAAGTACCATGTTAATTGTATCCTCATAAATCCTGATATGATATGCTTTTAACTTTATTCACTGTTATATATGTTTGTAAGGTTTCTCTAAAGGCACAGAATTAATAGAATAAATAAATACACACACAGAGAGAGAGAGAGAGAGAGAGAGAGAGAGAGAGAGAGAGAGAGAGAGAAAGAGAGAGAGAGATAATTTATTAGAATTTATTATGGCTTACAGGCTGCAATCTTGTTAGTCCAACAATGGCTGTGTCATGATGGAAAGACCAAGAATCTGGTGGTTGTTCAGTTCATGAGGTTGGACATCATAGCAGTCCCAGTCTGGCACTGGAGTCTTGGAGCAATCCTAGAGAGCTGTTCTTCTTCAAAATACTCTGGAGTCCTGAATAAAGGCTTAACACTGACTGCAGCAACAGGATAGATGAACTTGGCAGTGAGAATGAGGACAAGCACGTGAACAGCAGTTTCCTTTTCTAAGCTTTGTATTTAGACTGCCACCAGATGGTGCCACCCGGATTCAGGGTGGGTCTTCCTACTTCAACAATCTGCTCAAGAAAATCCCTCACCCGAATACCCAATAGTTTGGGTTTTAGTTGATTCCAGATGCAACCAAGTGGACAGCCAAACAAGTCATCACAAAAAGTATTTTTTAATTTCCTCTGTGACTCCAAACTCTTTGATCAATGCATTTTTTTGGAAGTATAATTTTCCTTCCAAATGTCCTCAGATTTCCCTCATTCCTTTCTGTGGATTTCTTACTTCATTATAGTTGGGGAACACCCTCGTTTCATTAATTTTGAAAATAATAAGTGCTTCAGAGCTTAGTATGTGAGGCATGTTGAAGACTATACTTGGCCCCTGTGAGGCTGTGCTTGGAGAAGAGCAGCTCTGTATGTCAGTGAGGCTGGCCTCTGGCTCAGGATCTCCCCTAGAGAGTGTTCTGTGCAGTCTGCTTCCATCAACCAATCTGGGTTTCTAAAGCATCTAGCTGCCACCGTGGGATTGCCTATTTCTCCCTTCAGTTTAATTAGATTTTTCTTCCCAAATTTTGAGGCTCTGTTATATGTATGTGTTTGTATTGGCCATGTATTTTTGGCAAATTGATATCATCATCATCATCATCATCATCATCATCATCATCATCATCATCATCATCATATCCTCTCTGCCTTAAGTGCATTGAAGAGGCATCTGAGAACCATGTTCTGGATTCCACAAGGCTCCATTCGGCTTCTAGAGGCCTCTGTGTGATCTTTACCTTGGCGAATTCTGATCTCAGGATGCCTTACTCCCTGGAGGGGATCTCCTGGACTCTACCTAAAATCCAAGCAAATGGACTGGACTCATGTCTCTCTTCCCACATCTTACCACAGACAAGAATGAGCTTTAATCTCCTTGAGAGGACAGACTTCTGGGTGTACCCTTCTGTCCTGTGACAAAAGAGAGCATCTTGTTCCTGCTGATGCAAGCCCTTTGGCCTTCCCTCCAACTTCTCTGTTGAGTCCTTGGTTTCTCTCAGGTCTCCTGCAGCCTCAGTGCAGTGTTGTACCATCCACCAGCATCATCTCTATGTCAATCTCGTGTTTCAGTGAATGTTTTAGTAGCATCCTACCTGAGGATCAAACCGTTCTTGTTCTTTTTTTTTTCTTTCTGAGTGGGTAGAACAACAAACACACTGTGCAACCATGGTCAGAGGTCATGGAGGGGCTCAGCTAAACACTTGTCACTTCCTACTCCTGAGCGGGGGAACAGAGAAAGGTGGCTGGAGAGCCATGGTGCTCACTCACAGTAGTGTCANTGTAGACCCAGAACAGATGCATATAAGAACCAAAGTGTTTGAATGGTTATGACTTGTGTGTTCTGAGACACTCAAATCATGGTGGCTGTTGCAAAAGGGAACATACTGAGGTAATGTACCCAACTGCAAAGGAACCTTCATACCAGTGTGGAAACTGCGGCTCTCACTTAGCCCTGGGAGTCAAGCTAGCTAGGTGACGTCTGTTCCATGATTTGGCTACAGTGAGAAGCAAAGGCCAGGGCTGAGTCAAGAGGAGAGGAGTGAAAGGGCAGCTTCTGATGGAGATTTTGACCATCATACACATCATCATGGAGATACAACTGTCCTGGCTCTGCACCACCACCAGCCTTTTCTNGGAGGACTTCCTGTCTCCCTGGCCCAGTACAATCTACTATGGGGCTCAGCACTGCTCTTGACTGCCTACCAGCCAATGAACAGCAGTGGGACTTTCCAGTTACTCAAGGGTCACAACCTTAACTGTCCCCTCAACAGGTGTGATCTGAGCAACTAGCAGGCTTCTCATCAGTGCCAAGAATTCGATAAACACTTGTAGAGGAACAAGGGACAAGTTTGGACCACAGTTGTATGGTGTGCCCATCCCCACCCTTCTGTTTGGCATCTGATGGCTTTTCTAGCTTCACCTGTTTCCGGTGCATAGTATGTGTCTGAAACCTTCAGTGCACCCCAGTTAAATACATGATTGAAAGTGATTCTAATGCTTGTGCCATTTGATTGCTAGAGTGCATTTACCCTAACACCTACTCTTCATGTTTTCTTTGAGCTGTGACAAAGAAGGGAGCTTAAATCCTGGGAGGTGAGCATTGTCATCCACACTGCTCTGAAACCTGAGCTTTCGTGTGCTGAATGGCCCAGTCTGTGCTCATTACTTATCTGCTTGACAGATGTACATACATGCTCTTGTGCCCAGGACCCAGAGGGGGCCTGAGAGGTTGTATGTCTGCCTATAGAGCTGTCTCTACAGGATACAGGCAGTACTGGGACGTTACACAAGAGTCCTGAGATTGAAAAAGACTCCTCTGAATTTCTATGATTTCATCTCAACTGACAACCTCTTAAAAATACTTCATCATGCTCACCTCACCCACTCTAAGGGCTTTTCCTAGCATGTAGACGTCCCCTTTTATTTTCATTTTACTAGATTCCCATTATCTTTTCAACATTTCTNTTCCTAATGTGAAAAACTTCAGGCCATGTTTTCTCCTCACTGTTTCTGAGGAGGTCTTCCCACTCACTAACAGCAGCATCTCCTCTGGCTTCAGCGATGGTGTAAGGACACTTTAGGATGGTTGAGGCCCTTTCGCTGGTGTATGAGCCTGGAGGTGTCATTGAAACGACTTGGTATTCACTTGCTAGTTTTAACACTCAAACTGTAAAAAACTGGATGCTGTCTTTAGAATCCACATTAGTCATTGAACTCAAACCCGTGTAGTTAACAGGAATGCGGTGCTCATTTTCCACCAAGTCCCACCTAATTCCAGCCCAGCATGCCTGTTGGTTTTCAACAATCTTTACTGTAAATAAATGACATTCTGATTTAAGAGACAATGATTAGAACATGGATATATTCTACTCTTAGAGCTGTAACTATGATATATGTGCATTCAGTGTTTTATGCACACATACATTATGTAGTTGATATCCATATATCCATAAGTAGTGAAAATGTACACCTCCTTCCTTCCTCCATTCTTCACATGTATACAGTCAAAATACTTCCAGCTAGATTTTTTGTGGGTTATAAGGCAAGTANGTTTTTACATAAAAACAAAAAGGGCTAGGGCCTGGAGAGATGGCTCAGCGGTTAAGAGCACTGACTGCTCTTCCAGGGGACCTGGGTTCAATTCCCAGGACCCACATGGTGGCTCACAGCTGTCTGTATCTCCACTTAACTCCAGTTCCAGGGGACATGACATCCTCATCTAGACATAGATGAAATGAAGTACGTATACCGATGTACATAAAATAAAAATAAATAAATAAAAATTTATTTATGTACATAAAAATAAAAATAAATAAATAAAAATGCTTAAACATTGTTTAAAAAAAGGGCTAAATCTATTTTTTTCTTTGCATAAAAAGTTATAAAACCAAAACGTACAGGAGACTATTTCATGACCATAGTAAGTTACAGGATGCGCTTTCTTGTATTTGTTANTAGAGGTGGAGAGGTGGGCCTACTGGGGGTAGAGGAAGATTCTGCGCACAGCTAGAGATGACTGGGATGTTGAGTTTGCCTCCTTCGCTGGATGCTGTTTCCATTAGCAAGATATCTGCACTTATAACCATATTTTTCTGCATGTATTTCACCATAAAGCTTACTCTAAAGAAAAGTCTAGAAAGATGCAAGCCCTGTAGATCACATAGGATGGCTGTGATCCTAAAGCAGTGAAAACCTGNCTTGTTCTAACGCCCTTCCCACCTCTTCCTTCTTTATGAGGAGGTAATGCTGACTTGTGAGCAGCACTGTGTGCTCCAGGTCATCCTTTTAGGCATTTCTGAACCCTTGGTTGGACCATATCAGCAAGGCCAAATTCCTGAGACACTAGCCTCAGACATTGCAGAGATATTGACGTTTAACACTTCACAAAATCCATTCTACCTCTGAATTCCANGTGGTCCTTTGTGTTCTTTTCTAAGGCAACCCACTAAACAACTAAACATGTCTTGTAGCTTATACTTTTTCTTTTTTTTTAAGACAGGATTTCTCTGTGTAACAGCCCTGGCTGTCCTGGAATTTGTTTTGTAGACCAGGCTGGCCTCGGACTCTCCGAGATCCGCCTGCCTCTGCCTCCCAAGTGCTGGGATTAAAGGCGTGTGCCACCACCGCCCGGCTGTAGCTTACACTTTTTAAAAAGATGTATTCATTAAAAAACTAAAGCAAACTTGGATAGATAAAAATGAGTCCAATCGTCTATCACGGCTACTTTCAGTTTGGTGGAAGCAAAGTCCACTTGAATTTGAAAAACCACCAGCAAATTAATCTATAAGGCTTTCATGACATTAATCTAAACCCATATGAGGGCAGATTAAATATTGTATTAAAAAGTAAGTTCAGAAATGTTGCAATACTGAAAAGAAATACGCCTCTAGGCTGTCACTAAGGCAGCCTGAGACCCCTTGTCACTTGAGATCCCTGGCAAGTGGGTGAAGAAGGAACCCCAGCAGCCACCTCCCTGTATGTGTAGTGCGAGCCGGAAGCCAACAGGTGGCACAAATGCATTTGACTTGCACATGGGCCACCATAGCCCGGGATGCCGCTGCGCCCCCTGCTTTCTAGATCCCAGGCGAGCAGGCGCAGGCGCCGTGGCTCCCTTTGAGAGCCAGGTCCGCCGGGTCCACGCGGTCCAGCCGGGTCCCGCTGGGTCCTGAGCCGCGAGCTGAGGAGGACCCGGAGAGCTCCAGGCAGCGCGCCCTCTGCTGGCNGTCCTCAGACTCGCCGCTGCTCCCTGCCGGCGCACAGCTGGACCCAGAGTTGAGACTGGGATGGACGGAGGTGGAGAGAACCTGGCAGGGACCTAGTAGGCGGGGCAGGACTGGGTAGAGCCAAGCAGGGCGTGAGCAACGCTGTTGATGTGGGCCTGGCCCCAGGCGCTCCCTGAAGAAATTGCCAAGGACCAGGATTTACAATTCGAAGTGTCTCAAGACTATTTAATGATGCCCCTACAGGCCCACAGTCAGGCCGCCAGATGGGAGANCATTGTGAACCCAGCAGTGCTGTACAGCTCCACATTCTGGACTCTTTCTTTTGTAAGGCTCCGGTTTGAGCTAGCAAGCAGGGAGGCCTCGGAGTGGCTCAGCTGGAGAAGGAAAGCCTGTCATTCCCAGGTTCCATCTCACTGGAGAGGAGCCCCGCCTGAACTTGTTTTTAATGTGTCAAATCACAGAGGCAGCTTCGCCGCAGTAAAGTGTGAAGGGGTTACAGCCTTCGGCGCCTCTGGGAAGCCAGACACAGGTCTCTGCAGAGTGACAGGTCTGTTTCCATGCCAGGCAGCCAGGCAGTGGCCCTGGGCTCTTGATCCCCATCCCACAATTTGTCACTTGGACACCTCTTCAAGCCCATCTTTATCACTGTCAGGGACACCTATGGCTCCTGCTGTCCCTTCTCTGTAGGCCCGGACTTCTGAGAGGTATGCTAGCCAAAAGTCCATGCTGAAGATCTCTGTTTCTCCATACCAGCCCAGGAAGGTGACGTCCTCACCAAGTTCTGCAGTGTCCAAAAGCTGAACATCAACTTAGCTAGTTTCTANCTATGACCATGGGAAGTACCTTAGCTTTGTCTCCCAGTGGGACTCTGGCATCTCCCTCCCTGCTGAGGGCAACAGGCCTTGCCATGATGCATGGATGGATGGGATGGACAGAGGTACCTAGCCTTCCCAGGGTTGCTTGTCTTGGCACTGAGCTGCATGCAAACACATCACTCAACCTGTCACATCTAGCGATCTGGTTCTGCTCTTGTTCTCATTTTATAGAGGAAAGTGAGTCACAGCATTATATGCTTGCAGAGGCTGAGCAGAGCTGCCGGTCTGTGTGGTCCTGCAGCAGACCTGGGCAGAGAGGTAAGTGCTCCTTCCTTGGAGGTGGTGTCTGTTCCNTATGCTCTGCCCAGCAGAANGAAAGGGTCAGGCATCCTGGCCTCAGGAGCACACGGGGCTTAAGACACTCAAATCCTGTCTTGTCACCAGCAGTGGGCTCTTAAGGTCTCTGACTCCCCAGGCCACTCCTAGATTCCCCTTGCCCACACTGAGGGTCCAGGAGAGTACAGGACAGGGCAGATCTCACAGGAAATAGGAATTCCTTTATCTCAGGCAGGGTGGTGACGTAGTTATTTTAGGATGTCAGGTCCATTCCAAGCATCCATGAGATAAACTATCAGAAACTGAAAGGAAATTCTAGATTTCACACACACACACACACACACACACACACACCCCAACACAGCAAATGCTTTTTTAATGTTTTAATTCCAATTGCTAGATTTGGCCTTTAGAGAGGGCCAAACACAAAGGATTTGAAATTCACCTTTGCATCTAGACTTTGGGCTGTGGGAGNGTCAAGGGCTAGGACATCATCATGGCTAAGTGGATGTCTGCTGAATGATGAACGCACTTGGTTGTTGTTTGAGGGGGTGAATGTATGAGGTTGACATTCTAAGAAGTCACAACTTTAGCTCATTTCAAACAGTGGAGCAAACCCAAAGCCTTGTGGCTTCTGGTGGCAGTTGGTCCAGATTGAGGTCTGACTTTGAGGCAGCATTGACCTTTTAAAAGTCCCTGCAAAATGCGAGGTATGAAGCTTTGGAAAAGCAGTCAAGCCTGCTTCCTCTTTAATTGATACCATTTAAAAACACGGGTGAGGGCCAGAACATTAATTGCCAATTACTTTCACAGAAATTTGTAAGAACACGTGAAAACCAAATAGAAGGTATGAACCGTCAGAGCAAAAACAGTAACTTGGAAGCCCCAGTGCACATGAGAGGCACTGCCAAGTCATACAAATTAATCAAGCAAAACAAGGCATGTCACTGTCCACTCATCAGATGGACATTCATCTGGCTTCCTGGCAGGCTTGTGTTGGTAATGGCTCATGGTGTGTGGGTGCTGGGCACCATGGGTCAGAATAGCTCTAGTGCTAAATCTTTTAGTGATGTTTCTCAAGTGTTCTGTTCAGTTGTATTGACCCAATGACTCCCACCCTGGGAGAGGAAATTGCATTTCTGCAATTTTGCACCATCGTGTAACTGGCCATGGGGAACCTGGAAAGAGTCCTTTGTGCAAGAGCTGAGCTGACAGCAAACAACAGTGCCCGGTGGATCTGCCAAATTGTCAAGAGCACTGGCCTGGGCTAGGGAAGTGGCACAGCCCATAAGGTGCCTGCTGTATGAGTGGCAGGGCCAGAGTTTGATCTTCAGAATGTATGTGAACAAAAGGCCAGGAAGGTAGAGTTACTGCAATCTCAGCATGGGGAGGCAGACATAGGCTCATCCTGGGGCTCGTTCGCCAGTGAGCCTAACCTAAAACGTGAGCTCCAGGCTAGTCAGAGACCCTGTCGCAAACAAGGTGAGTGGTGTTGGGAAATGACACCTGATGCTGACTTCTGGCCTTCACATGTATGTGTATACATGTGCATGCACTATTCTCATACATTGCATCTGCACACTTGTGTGCATACAGACAGACTGACAGACCGACAGACAGACACACACACAGACAGATACACAGACATACACATACGGACACACACAGACACACACACACTCTTACATGTTCCAGGCTTGATCCGAAACATTACATTCAGAGAAATAATAACAACAACAAAATACTAAGTAAGACAGAGAGACAGAGACTGACATGCTGTAACATTCTATGAGGAAAAAAAAACCAAGGTAGAAAAATCATGTGAACAGAACACANGCAAATTTACAAAAGTCATAGACATGCATACATTTATATATAAAATATATTGTGGATGTTTAACATATTTATGTATGCATTATATATAATATATATACTAATAAATATATATTTAAGTCACACAGGAAAATAAGACAGTATATTAGTCATTAGTATGAAGTTATCATTTCATGTTTCAGTTTTTCTAAAGGTAAGTTTTACTTTCATAGTCTCAAAATGTGGTAAAGATATCCCACCTGAAGGCAGCTGGCTTACCTGTCATGCCTACACCCAGACATTGTCACCATGACATGGTGTGATTTAAAGATGCTGTTTATTAAGAGACTTTGTCTTTTTCCTGGNAGGNGGCTCCCAGGGTCACTCTGCACCACCTAGACCCTGAAGGCTTCTGAGAAAGTAGTCTGCTGACACAAAGGTTCCAGCTAACTGACAGAGTTCAGAGTATAGCTCTGGAGGTGCAGGGTCTCAGTGGTTTAATCATAAAGCCATCATTTCAGAGAACATTCTGGCAAGCAGACTGTGGCGAGGAGATAGGAACCTTGGCTGACAAGCTGGCCATCATGTGGCCACTTTTGCTGGAATGTTGAGCATGGGGTGGCTTCAGAGTTAGGGGCACAAGTGAGTCACCAAGCACACTTCCTTTAAGCTGTGCTAAGAGCATAGTCCTGCTGAGTGTTCTGCACAGATGTGCAGCTGTTGTCCATGCCTCTGAGCTATGGGCAGGTCTGTTACTTGAGCAAAGTGTTACTGACAGGGTCAGAGCAGTTCTTTCCATTTTTTTTTAAAAATAAAACACCTGGGTTTAGTTCTTTCCAAGGATTCAGAACAAAGGACATTTGAGACAATCCACAAGAAAAGTCCCTGTCAAGGCCTAAGAGACTGTCACAGTATTTTTATGGTTATTTTGTTTAATCTTAATTTATTAGTATTTTTAAAATTTATTTAAATTTTCTGTGTATGAATGTTTTGCTGCATGTATGTATGTGCACCACACCTGTGCCTGGCGTCCTTGGTGCTCGGAAGAGGGCATCGGATTCTCTGGAACTAGAGTCATAGATGGTTGTGAGCCACCATATGGGTATTGAGAACTGAACTCTGGTCTCCTGGAGAGTAACTTCTCTCAACCATCTCTCCAGACTCCATAACAATTATTTTAAGTTATGTTTCTTGCTAACAAGTTTTTCTTCAAACCTTAACTATGTTTTTTATAAAAAACGGACCCCTTTTCATATTAATGAGTTTGTATAATCTTAATGGACTTGTTTGCAATAGAAATAAATGTGTTGGCATAAGAAGTCTTTGAAAATTATTTTTTCTTTCTTTCTTTCTTTCTTTCTTTCTTTCTTTCTTTCTTTCTTTCTTTCTTTCTTTCTTGCGTGTGTGCATGTGTGTACATATGTGAATTTTTTCACATGTGTATATGGAGGTCAGAAGTCAACTTGAGGAGTCAGTTCAGTCATTTTCTCTCACCGTATGGGTCAAGGAATTGAGCTCAGGTCATCGGACTTGGTGACAAGTGCCTTTACTCTCTGAGCCTTCTTGTCAGCTCCTAAGCTGACAAACGCCATCTTCAGAAAGCATAAAAATGTGGTGGCCAATGCCACAATTAAACAGAGGAAGTAGAGATGTGTAGGTGAGGTGAGTCTTGGAGATGTGAAAATGAGCCAAGGCATTGCTGTGGGTATAACTGTGTTTCCATAAAAGATACCCAAGTCCTAACCTGCAGTTCTTCTGAGTGTGATGTTATTCCAAATAAGGCATTTATATGGGTAATCAAATTAAAATAAAGTTTTTAGGGTGGGCTGGATCCAGCATGACTCAGTCCTTAGGTAAAAGAGAAGCTTGGGCACAGAAACAAACAAACACAAAGGGAAGATGGTTTGGAGAGAGGAACATGGACCATTTTTTGACTATTACAGTGGATAGGTTCCAACAAAATAATGGGGAAAATCAGGAAAACCATCCAGAAGACAAAGACCTGGGGCAAGTGTGGGCATAGCTCAGGGCGTGATGTGTTTAGCTTCTAGGGTGACAGTTTTAGCAGGAAGAGAGCAGCAAGCCCAGGAGAACACATTTCTGCTGGAGCAACATCTCCGAGGAGAAAAATCACGTTGGTGACAAATCTCATTGATTTGATAATACCTTTAAAACATCAACTGTTATTTGGACAAGGTAGAACACATCTTTGACTCTAGCATCCAGAGGGCCGAGGCAGGAAGATCTCAACTTTGAGGTCAACTTGGGCTGCAGCATGAATTCAGAGCCAGCCAGAGCCATATACTGAGACTTTATTTCAAAAATCAAAACAAAATAAATAAATAAATAAATAAATAGATAGATAGATAGATAGATAGATATAAAATGTTAGAGCTTAAGAACAAGATAATAGCAGGTTCCATAGAAACAATGCAATTAGAAACTCCAGGAAAACCAAAGGATCATGAAAGAAAAAGCATAAGATTCTACTTGTTTCTAATTGCTTTTTTCTAGGATTTACAATCAGTCAAGACAGTTGAGTGAGGATTATGTAATNAAATACAAAACTGACAGGAAGTGAAATATAAAGAGAACTTGGGAGGCAGAAGAGAGAGGTGAGGTAGAGGGAGAGCACATATAAAGTAGGAAACCATACAGGCACTCTCCTAGTCACAGAACAAATAATAAAATCCAGCCATGACAGGAAAGTGATCAACACAGGATCTAAAGATGGTGCAGAAAGTGCGTTGGTCAGATGGGGAGAGGGAAGAACTAAAGTCTCCCTGTAGCAAGTCAGTAAATAATACCTCAAAATGACAAATCCACAAGCAGCATCAGGAGTATATTGTTGAGTCAGAGAGTGACATTAAGCAGCGCAATAAGTAACAGGAGCAATTTCAAGGCAGAATGGGGTGGATATTAATAAGACGTCTTTTACTATTTTACTGTCTGACTAAAAGCCAACATTCAAATATATTGTTTTTTGCCAATTTAAAGACAACTTAAATTTTTGAGAAATTTAGTAGCTCAGAAAACCTCTCTCTCTCTCTCTCTTTCTCTCTCTCTCTCTCTCCCTTTTCCCCCCCTCTCTCTCCCTCTTGCAGGTCATTTTAAAGCTAAATGTGCATGGTGTTTAATTGCTTGCCACCCTGCTCCCTTCCTCTTGCGACAGATAACTGTGAACTCACTGTAAAGGAACAAAGCATTTAAAACAGCCGCCATGCAAGCCAGCGGCTGCCTCCACGNTGGCATAACTCATTCCCAACACAGCGTCTTCATGGTGCCATTTCCAGTGACTTCTGCTCTCAATGGTGAGGAGCCTTCTAAGAGGGGTGGAGGGCCCTGCTGGCATGTCCTTCTTCCTCAGACATCCCCGAAAGCCTCTGCACTGCCACCTGCCTCTTAATGCCACAACTATGCATAATGAGACCTGACTAGAATCACCTTCATGTCATCACATCTCCTGACAACCANGCTTCATGCTTGCCTGGAGCCGAGCCTGTGAGGAGGTCCAATTCTTTCTTGGCTTCTGACAAAGGAAGNATTTCTCCCAAGCTTCAGAAACCAACAAATGGAAGACAAGAGTGAGAGGCAGGAGTGAAGGCGGCAGGTGGGAAAAGCCAAGCATGTTTGGAATGAAATGTAACTGTCTTAGTTATTGTTGCCGTGACAGAACACTATGACCAAGGCAACTTGTAAAAGAAAGCATTTAATTTGGGACTCACAGTTCCACCATCTTGGCAGGGAGTGTGGCAGCAATCAGTCAGTCAGGCAGGCAGGTAGTCAGGCAGGCAGTCAGGTAGGCAGGCAATCAGGTAGGCAGGCAGGAAGGTAGGCAGACATGGGGCTAGAGAAGTAGCTGAGAGCATATATCTGATCCAAAGAGAGAGGGAGAGAGATAGAGAGAGAGATAGAGAGAGAGATAGAGAGAGAGATAGAGAGAGAGATAGAGAGAGATAGATAGAGAGAGAGATAGAGAGAGATAGAGATAGATAGAGAGATAGAGATAGATAGATAGAGATAGAGAGAAAGAGATAGATAGATAGATAGAGATAGAGATAGAGAGAGATAGAGAGAGAGATAGAGAGAGATAGAGAGATAGAGATAGAGATAGAGATAGATAGATAGATAGATAGAGATAGAGAGAAAGAGAGAGAGAGATAGAGAGAGATAGAGAGAAAGAGAGAGAGATGGGAATGACATGGGCTTTTGAAACCTCGAAGCCCACTCATAGTGGTACATCTCCTCCAATACGGCCACACCCCAACCCCTTTCTAAACAGTTTCGCCAACTGGGGACCAAGCATTCAGGTACCTAAGCCTATACTGCCATTCTCATTCCAATCACCACAGTAAGATGTAGTCTAGCTTGGCAGTGTGCCTGGGAAATCTCAGGTGAAACAACCCCTAACACCAGTCAGGCCACACTCTTAGAGTCCCAGAGTCAGGCTGGAAGTGACTCAGTTCCTTTAGTCCTGGCTTCTCATTTTTGAACTTAGGCTTTCTCAGCCCCAAGGGATGAAGTGACCAACTGATTTGTCACTAGGGCCCCTCAAATCTTCATGACTTGNTTAAAATTCCTGACGTTAGGGAGCTGGACCAGACCTAGGATGTNAGTTAAGTACTTAAATGATGTACTTTCATGTTAGTATGTTAGTATGTTAGTAACCATCAGACTGTTGCAGGTAGGCATTTGCTTCTCTTCATATAACGGTGGTGTGAAGGGGAGACAACAAACNGATACAGCACACAGCCTGAGGCTTCTTTTCTGAAGAGATGGTACAACAATCATGAAATGCCAAGCCAGGAAGCAGATACATCCAACTCAAGGCCAGCCAGGGCCAGTGGTCCACCTGTGTCTCCTATACGTGGGCCTCNCCTGTGGCCTTAGTGAAAGCAAATGGGACCATGTCAGGAACTATCCCTCCAGTGTCCTGTNTGTGAACGGGAAGCTTCAAAGTGGTTACTGAANATCCCAGAACTCCATGTTGTTGACCTGGAGAGAGAGGAGCACTCAGCCTAGAAAGGGAAATCTGAGTCACCAACATTTAGCCCCTTAATAGACGAAATTAGACACCAGGATCCCACTCTCAAAGAAATGTCCCAACTCGCCCTGGGGGCATGGATGAACAGACATAGATTAGCACTGGAGTTAGAAATGGGAACGTGGAGACATAAAACAAGATGTGTTCTCAGTGGATAGTGAACCCTGTTCACAGTGGGTAGGAGTCTCAGGGCCCCATAGTCCCTTAAAAATAATCATGGGACATTGAGTGACCGGGAAGAAGGAACTGGCTATACCAGGCATGGTAATGTGGTTCTTTGCAGCAGGGTCCCAGCGAAAGCTGNGCTTTCTGGCTCTGGGTTTGGTTTTCGTCCTCAATTTAACAAGGAAAGATTTGGAGCTGTGTCGGAACACTGAGTGACAAGTCAGTTTCCTGCTGCGCACGTCGAGCACAAGTTCTGTGAACTCCAGAATATTCCAGAAGAGGCCTGCACCACTCTACTTCCTAAAGAATGGTTTCTTGAAAATTAGCATCGGAATGTATCTTCTCAAAGAACACTGAAAATACACAGAAGTTACAGAGGCTGACTTCTGAGGAGGTGGCTAGCTCAGGCTTCTTTGCCCAGTTGTCCACTGTCTGGGGGTCTTACCATCAAGGGGCATGGCTACAGGAGATAATGTGGGAAGACGTCCTTCTCCACAGTGTTGGCCAGCACAGACAGAGCCTTCTGTCTGCACAAAGAGAGACTCACAACCATTTATTTTTTCCATGAAAATGAACAGCCCAGGGCTGACATTTTCTTTAGGCCTGTTTCCCACACCCTCATTTTCATGTGTCAGCTTCTCATTTTATTTTAAAAATTAGCCTTTAATTGGGATTTTTGTTTTCTCTTTGAATAGCTAGTTAGGATTTTGTCCTTCAAATTGCATAATTGGTCTTAGCTTTAAATTTGTTATTTGCTTCTAATTTTTTTTTTTGCTGTTAACTGTAGCATATAAAGGCAGCTTTCAGTTCGTTCACTAATGGTTTCTTTGGATACTGGGAGATGATTATTTTTATAGTGTTTGCTTGTTATTCTATGAGACAGTATTCTCCATCCCCGGGAAGGCAGTTTGCTAGATAGCCATTACCCGATCATTTATTTTCTTTGATTTACAAACCCTGCTGTTTTTCTCCACTTAATCTGTCAAGGGCTGGGGAAGCATTTGTTTCTGATGAGTCTTGATGTAAACGTAGACTCCCCTGTACTTCCAGCAGTCTTCTTACTGTCGAAGCTAAGTGAGGTTCGTGACAGCGATTTCTTCTCAGTGCATGGCAGGTCCTGTGAGGTGACACAGCCCTTTCCAATGCTTGTTTGTTCTACATTTGGTTCAGGCAGAATTGGCACAGATATGTGGCCATGATGACAGGGTGACCACCCTGGTTTCCACATCTCCTCCCCGCTGTGGATTTTTCTCCCACACCTTGGCAGCATCTCCTCTGTGGCTCTCAGGAAGGCTGGAAGATACTCTCCCTGCTGGCCATAGTCTTTGGTACCCCGTGTCCAGCCTTGATCCTGTAGCTCTATCTCTCTTGTGGTGTTTAATCAGGTTCTGGTCCGTGGAGTAGATCCCATCTCTACCCAGGATGAACAGAGATCTCAAAAACCAGAGAGACACCTGCAGTGAAAGACTCATGATTCCCGTTTTAACAACTATTAAACTACTGACATTTTCAGACTCTTTGAACTGGTTAAGACACCATGCTTCCTGTTATTCCTGGACCTTTGCCTCAAATTCCTGTAGCACTGGGTGGGGATTTCTTAAGTGAAGTCAATTCTCAGACATCCACTGTACATACAAGAGACTCCTAGATGGCTACACTGTTTCAGACCTTAAGAAAATACCACTAACCAGGTTGTTAAAGTGAAACTGGTGTTTCAAGCCTTCTGCTGACTTAAGTAAATTACATGAACTGGTGGAAGCAAAACGCAGGGCTACAGAGATGGCTCATCAGTTAAGAGCACTGGCTGCTTTCCAGAGGACCTGGGTTCGATTCCCAGCACCCACATGGCAGCTCACAACTGTCTGCAACTCAGAGGTTTCAGGGGTCCAACACCCTCTTTTAGCTTCTGAGGGCACCAGGTATGCACTTGATACACAGATATACATGCAGGCAAAGCACCCATACACATAAAAAAATTAAAAATCTAATAATATGGAAGTAATAGCAGAAGACATGGAGACAGAAGAATCACTATTGTTATGAGGAGTTTTATATAAAGTACAGATCTCCTTAATAAAATTCTCATAACACAAAACAGACAAATCCTAGGCTTTGAGCTCATCGTGTAAGAGAAGGACTTGTATGCACGCACTTCTGTTAAATTTCCCTGCAGGCTTCTTATCTTGGATTTGCTTTAAGGAGTATAGGAAAATAGATGATTTTGTTTAAATAAGCAGGCTATTAACATTGATAATAATAATAAATATAAATAAATAAATAAATATAAATAATAAACATTATCCAAGCCCTTGTGAAAGCCAGCCATTCTTCTTTGTTGCAGACATACATCTATGGGTTTAATTTTGACTGAGTGCAGCAAGTAGGGCTGTTTGTAGAAGAGATGAGAGTTAGAAACCTGGAGGATGTGACCTAGAGCCAGAGGTGAAAGCTAGGGGAGATGGCCTGAAACATGGAGGTGAGTATTTTAGGGTAGTTCTTGGCAGCAACCACATGATTTCATGTTGCTATCTGAGTGTTCTTCGTCTCCTCTTCAGAGCAAACAACCTTTAACTCCCAATCAAGAACTAGTCATTCTGAGGTGGATAAGGGTGATAGGGATAGGGGTGGCCTCAGCAAGAGCTTGAACCTTGAGCAAGGAACTGAGAACAAAGCACAACTAAACCCCCCTGTACCCCAGATGGATAGGACTGATGAGAAAATCTTCTGGCACATTTGGAGCTGGCACTTGGTAAGGCATTGTTATAATCTGATAGAATCACTGTTAGCATCAGTGATAATTATCTTATTTTGAGAGAGTGGGTGTCACTATGCAGTTCTGGCCAGCCTAGAACTCATTATGTAGACTAGTATGGCCTCAGACTCACAGAGCTCTGCCTGCCTCTGCCTCCAGAGGGCTGGAATTAATGGTGCACACCACTACACCCAGCTAATAATAAGTTCTTTATGTTGTAAATACTCCTGTTGTTCATTTTCATGTAAGAAAAGATCTTGGGATGGAAACCTTTGACTCCCTAATTAGCCTCTTTTAAATTCTTTCTAGCTTCCTTGGGTATCTTGAGCAAAAGACTGTTAAACAAGCCAGATGAACCACCNTTATGCCCAGGACTGGCCATCTTGANTATTCCACAGATATCTTGAGGAGACTGCACAACAATTACAGCTGCTTGCTGCAGTCCTGAAAGGGAAGTTTCAAATAGTTTGTACAGGACCCTTACTTAGGGAGTGGTGCTTTCCACAGTGGGCTGGATCTTTCCACATCAAGGATTAAGTCAGTATTCCATAGACGTGCTCACANGACAACCCAGGGTAGACAATCCCTCACTGATACTCGCTTCCCAGGTTCTGTCAAGGTGATGATTGAAGTTGACTGTTACATTTCCTTTTAGCAGAGCAGGGTGAGCTATAGCAGAAGGGGGTGAGCTGGTGACATAAAGAATGAAGTAGCACAGACAGAAGACTAGCAGGGACAGGGGCAGTAGAGTGGTGGCATGACATACCAGAGACATCATGAANAGGCAGGCTGTTCAGCAGTTGAGGGCTCAGTAGGCTGAGCTATAAAAGTGGCAGAACAGCTTGCAACATGAGAGTTGTCAGATGCAGAACCACAGGATGTGCAGTCAACAGCTTAGGGTAAGGTTCAGGAAGGAACAAGGTAGACTTGGGATGGAAAGAGGAAAGGACGCTGAAAGGAGCTAGAGGAGAGACACCATGATCGCTGGAAGATCTCCAGACATCTATCAAATCTTTAGAAACAGGGTCTCAGCCACCCTAGTCCCAGGATGATGACAACACTGGCTGTTGCCAGAGCTGAGGAATNGCTGATCTAGACCATCCTGGAAGCAGCTGCCAGGGGCCAAGGAATCTGGATTTCCTGGCCTGCAGGAAAGCCACAACACTAGGGGGCGCCACATAATGCAGCTTCTGCCCGCTGCTGCTCCGGCCTGTGGTTCCCATTCACTGTCAAATGCTGAGGGATACAGAAGTTGCCAGAGACCTTTGCAGGGGTTTTCTTGGTAACTATCATGTATTTTTCTATCTTCTCTTTGATCCCATGGGGAGAGACAGAATCTGTTATTCCAAGTGAAGACAAAAGAAGAGGATTTACACACCAGTCTTTTGGGCCTCAGCGGTCCTGGAACTACACAGTGGNTGAGGGACAGTTACTTCTATGAGGATCCCTCAGCTTCTGTTGTCCTCTGGGTACACTGCTCTGTGCAGCCAGTGCTCTCACTCCCTNGTGTGTGTCACAGCCCTTGGCTTACCACTGCACTCCGCAATGCTTGAGACTTCCACTGTTTCGTCTTCTCACTGCCTTGTCTTTTGACTCAGTGACCCGACACTGTGATGCGTCTATAGCTTAAACAACACATACAGGTTTTAATCACAATGTAAATGGCCCCTGGATTTTAAGAAAGAGATTGTTTAGTGACAGATGTTACAGATGTGGGAGGGGTGTGTGTCTGCATCTCTGTCCAAGATAGACTTAGGTGGTGGTAGCTTCCTCTATGAAGGGCCAGCCTGGCTGTGAGAAAGCTTTTGGGGAGGGATGTCTCTGAGATATATTTGAGTACTAGGAGTTGCCTCTGCGTGGAAGGGGGCCAGCCAAGCCATCAGCTGTATGGACACCTCTTCTTGGCCAGCCAGCATCCCTACTCATCANCATNACTCTCACATCCTGTGACTGTAGATGTAANCTCTGGATTTTATCCACCTGCCTGAATCTCAGCTGGGATAGAATAAGTGAAGGGACAGCTTCAGGATTCAGGGGTAGCTGCAGAGCACAGACATGCACCNCTATCCTCAACCTCCCGTGCAAAAGAAATATTTATTTCTAGCGTGCACACGGATGGTTTTATTCTTGTTACTTCTAGTAGAGGTCCCACCTCACAGGAACTACATACGTGCCTGGCAATGAGCAAGTGACATTGACAGAAGACAAGGCAAATGAGGAGCTGCTAGGAAAATTATCCTCTAGGGAGCAAGGACAGGCCTTGAGAGAATAATGTTTTTAAGCCCCAAGTATTTGGAGGTGACAGAGTGACTGGGAGCAGGAGAAATGTCATGTGCTTCTTCTTCCTGTGAAGCAGCTGCACAGGGTGGTTTCTAGGCCTTGGCTTTTTGCCTGTGGTATTCGTCCATTCTGCACAGACCATGTCTACAATGGACTCGGGCACAGAGCCAAGGCTCAGAGGACAATGTTCAGGGACATCAATATTATGAAGAAGAGAGAGGAGGAAATTCCCCAGGGNAGAGGACACAGGGATGGAGCTCCAATTCTGCATTTCATCTGTGCAGAATTTGTGGCTCAGNCTCAAAGTGACATGTGTGGGGAGATGCCCACATTCTCAACAAAACCCCCGAATCCCAACAACCACAAGGCTGGAGAATAGATTAACACATTCNGCTTTAGTCCACTGAGAGAGAGATGGGGTTTCGGNTAGGAACTGGAAAAGGTGACCTGCTTCTAGGAAAAGCCACCAGTCATAGGGCAAGGTCAGGATCTGGGGCCTTTGCCATTTGGCATTCACAGTGTCTGGGGTGTAATAAAAATACTAAGTATGTGAGGAACAGGAAATGTGATTAATATTCAGGAAAAACAGGCAAAAGAAATTAAGTAGGCATGCTCGCAGACAGAAGGGGCTGCAGTCTTAAGGTCACCTGTGGGGTCAGGACTACCAAGAAACCTACATGTTCCCCATGGATGGAGGTGGGCGGGATCTGTCCAGAAAAGAAGCATCACAGNAAAAATGCATTTAAATGCCAGAAAAGAAACTAACAGTACTTGAGGAAGTCTAGATAGACAGCACCCAAAGTAGCATGGAAGAAATGGGTTTGAGACAGAACAATGGAAAAGGAGGAAAAGGTGATTAAAAGAAATGAATAAACAACAACAACAAAAAACAAAGCTACAAACACTTGTTTTTAAGTTCTCAAGTTTGTTTGGTTCTTTATATTTCTGCTACTTTTATGAGACTACTTTTCACTTATTTAGTGTGTTTTTATAATTGCTCATGAAATTGTTTCTGTGATGGCTGCTTCAAATCTGTNAGATAATTCTGGCACCTCTGGCACCTCATATTAGCATCCANTGATGGTCNCTTCTCCCTCCAGTTTGGAATATCCCTGTCAAAATAAAGCAATTGAGCCAGGAATGAATGCCAAAAATGTGACATATGGTGGGGAAAAAAACAGGGTTTAACCCAATCATACGAGGTCGGTTTTCACTCAGAATCNAGATAATATAATTCATAGTCTTAATGAAATAAAGGGAAAAGAATATAATTTACTCAGTCAATATAAAAAGAACACTTCACAGAGTGAGCACCTGGTCCTGGTGAAGCAAGCGAGGGAGCGGAGGGGCTTCTGCATTGAGTGAAAGGTGTTCTTTTACATTTGTTTGTTTACTGTGTGTGTGCATACTAGTGCACATGTGTGTACATGGGTGTGTACATGCGTGTGCACACCATAGCAACATACAGCTGAAGTCTGAGGACAGCTTGTAGGAACCTGCTTTCTCCTTCCACCCTGTGAGTTCCAGGGATCAAACTCAGGTAGCCAGGCATGGCACCAAGCACCTTTGTATTCTGAGCCATTTTGCTGGCCCAGTGAAATGCACTTGTAAATTAAAGACATCACCATCAACAGTGAAATAGTAGTGTTTTCCTCCAAGGGTGAAGGACAAAGGAAAGGGTCTCCTCCACACTATTGGCTTCCATGTCGCAGAAAGCAATAATTATCAGANCAGATTTGGCACAAGGACAGAGAATGAGTCATTGGNACAGAACTTTGAGCAGTGTCATAGCTACCCATTCTCTGACAAGAGCACTGAAGTGAATCAATGGTACTGGGCTCAGCGGTTTTCGGCATGGATAGAGANAGCCCAATGGCATAGTCACNTACAGTTTGAGACTGACCACAGACTTCAACTTAAAAACTACAAAATTACTAGTAGCAGACCTAGGGAAACACCCTGGGAGTACGCAAATATTTCTCAAGAAGGGTATTAAAGCGACAAGTCCTCAGACAATAAAAAGTTGTACTAATCTTAATTTATCATAATAAAAAATCTCGGCACTCCAAAAGANATCATAAAGAAAATGAGTAGACAGATAAGACAGTAAGAAAAAATATCCACATAGGATGCATCTTACAATGCACTCGTGTCCATGATATATGGAGATGTGTCTATAGTATAACCAGGGCAGGCTATTCAAATGACACTTCATGGTAGTCATCTGCCAGATTGTTCCATCAAAAAATGCTCAACAATATTTCCTTTCTTTTTTTTTTAAATCAGGGGTATGCTAGTTGAAATCACAATAAGAGAGAACACAGATGCTAGAAGAGCTAAAATTGGGGGACAGAAGAAATAACAGCAAATTAAGTCAGAAGTTTGTAGCAACAAAACTTCTACAGCCTTTGTGGAAATGTCCCGGCCATTCTCCATAGAGCCAACAGCTGGGTACAATGGCTCACACTTGTCCTCCTGGTACTGGAAGGTAGACAGACATAGGAAAGCAAGAGTTCAAGGTCATCNTTAGCTGCATAGTGAGTTAGAAGCTGGCCTGGGCTGTGTAAAAACCTTGTCTTAAACAAAACCAAAAAGTAAAACAAATAACAAAGTAACAACAACCACCCAGCATCCACTTACCTGTGACTCAGGCTGGAGACTTCTAGAGGCTGATGGACCTGTAAGAAGGGAAATTNCTTTCTGATGAAAGATTTTGCNAATCATTCTGTTTTAGTTACTTTTCTGCTGATGTGGTTATAAACAAAATGACCCAGGTAGCTNATAGAAGAGTGTTTATTTGGACTTATGGTTCCAGAGGAATACAAGTCATTCATGGTGGGGAGGCATGACTGCAGGAGGCTGAGAGCTCATATCTTCAATCTAGAATACAAAGCAGAGAGAATGAATTGGATGTGGGGTGAGACTATAAACACCCAAAGACCACCCCCAATGACATACCTCCTGAACCTCCCCGAAACAGTGTCACCAACTGAGTCCCAAGGGTTCAAACGCCCAAGCCCTTGGGGGNCAGTCTCATCTAAACCACTACGTATTCCGAGCAGACTGATTCATAATGGTCCTCCTATCGGAGTTCTCTAAAAGTTCATATGACATAGTAGGTTAAAGAAATTGTGTATGCTTATACAGTGTAACAAAGATTCCAAACTAGCGACAGACAATGAGAGCCCAGGTGAACCTGATGGACACACTCAGCAAAGGAATGCAGAAGAGTCTCAGCTCCTGAACCCTGCAAGAGGCCTCGAGCAGCTGAGGCTAATCTGTAGTGACAAAAAGGTGACTCTGGCAGGGGGAACTCTGCTGGGAAGGCAGGAAGAGACCTTCTAAGGTTGAAGGGGTGTTNAGTATTGCTATGGATTACACGGGTGCATGCCTTTGTCAGGCACCATCAAACTGCACACTTCTGATCTGTGCATCATCTATGTTGTAACTAAGGGCCACAGTTCTTGCTTTGATCACTTTTAGGCTTAGATTCATAATAAAGTTTTCTGTGTCTTCCTAGGCCTCAGCAGATGTGTAACTATCTTATCTGCAATGGGAGCCAGCTGTCCTCACTGTGGTAGGAGGTAGTTAGGTTTATGAAAAGGAAACGTGAGAATGTTTCGCAGGCTGTAACATGAATATTAAAATGGTCTTTTAACAAAAAACTCTGAGTCAGATATTGGGGTAGATGCTGAAAGATCAGAGAGACAACAAAGGAACAAGCCACTGCCACGTCTTACCTCTAGGACTCCTCAGCCTGAAAAGCCTTCAGTTCCTGTCTCCTCACGCCTTATATACCTTTCTCCGCCCAGCCATCACTTCCTTCTTAGTGCTGGGATTAATGGTGTGTGTGCTTCCCAAGTACTGGGATTAAAGGCNTGTGCCACCACTGCCTGGCTCTGTTTTTCTCCTAGACTGAATCAATCTCATGTNGTCCAGGGTGGCTTTGAACTCACAGAGATCCAGATAGATCTCTGCCTCTCGAGTGCTAGAATTAAAGGTGTGTGCCATCACTGCCTGGCCTCTGTGTTTAATCTAGTGGCTTGTTTTGTCTTCTGATCTTCAGGCAAATTTTATTAGGGTACACAATATATCACCACACCGGGCTTTTGTGTTGGAAGCAGAGATGTCTGTGAATGCATGGTCTCTCATGTTTAACAATAGACAGGTGAGTAGGTACTTAGGGATCTGTCTATGCCTGCANCCACACTTGTCTCTCTCCTCCTGAGTCTGTGGTAGCATGAGAGCCTGGAGAACCTCTGACCCTGCTCTCAGCTTCCCAATACCTGTCTTCTCCTAGAGAACACAGCGACTGCAGGGGAAGGCTGAGGAAGGGGTGTCTTGTTTGGCTGGAGTATAAGAAGCTGCCCATAGAATTACAACAGTGTGTCTAATCATGGAGATCCCTCAACCAACCACCTCAGCACTAAGCCACCCAGACCACTCTTTATTATTATGACACACTTCTGTGGGCTGTGGCCAGACTGCTCAGTGTCCACTTGGGTCTTTGGTATGATAGCGGTCAGTGCCACCTGGGGTTAGGCATGNCTTCTTGTTAAATAATGTAGTTTGAATATCCCTTGTCCTAACATTTGGGATCAGAAGTGTTGGACTTCAGATTTTGTGTGTGTGTGTTTTGTACTATTTGCATATAAGTAAGGAGACATCTTAGGGGTGATAATAAAGTCCAAAATAAAAATTTATTTATGTTTTGTGTCTTCATGCACAGGTGGGTTAAAAGTATTTGGTGGATTTTTAGTGTGATTTTTCTTTTGTTTTGTTTTTTTACTGTGATCTGTAATGAGAGGTCATGTGTTCTGTCTTCACGTGGTATTAAGGCCATAGCAACATTTCAGGTTTCTGAGCATTTTAGACTTTCAGATTAGGGATTCTTCACCAACAATTGGAATGTGATTTGGTTTTTGTGAAATCAGGATATGGTCTCACAATGACTCAAAACTACAGGGCTACATTTCCTCACCTGAGTGNTTCAGGGAGTAAGCCACCCAGGGACATAGCAGTGTGATTCATTGTCATGCTGGAGGTCTGAGGTCATCAGCTTATCACAGGGTTGCCCTCTGTTTGGCACCTTCAACAACACAAATATTTATTGAATAAAATGTATAAATGTATCTTATTGGACACCTATGTGCCCCTGCAGTTCTGCAGGGTGGCAGGGTGGTAGAAAGTAGCAATGGGGAGGTGGGGGCTGGCTGGGATGGGCAGCTTCAGGTATTTTTCCAGAAACAGTGAGTGCTGGAGTCCCAGGCTTTGTCATTTGGGGAGTTAATGCTAAAGGGGAGGTTTCTATGCTTTTTCAGATGAGGTCCCAAGGAGGACATGGGCAGCTTTCAGATGACTGACAGGTGGGAAGGCTGTCCATAGTCTGTGTATCTGTACTGTACAGTACAATCTAAGGGTTACCATGGTATGATGCAAAGACTTGAACTCAAGACTNGGCATCAAGAGGCTCATTCCAGCTCCACTCAAAACTCTNGATCATCACTTTCTCTCCCTACCAAGCTCATCCTTAATTTCGATGCTTGGACAACTGTAAAATCTTGGGCTCAGTCAGTGAAGTACTTGCCTTACAAACACAAGGACCTGAGTTGGATCCTTGNAACCAAAATAAATTCCATTTTCCTTAAGTAGTTTTTGATCATGGTGTCTTAGCACAGAAGAATGAAAGTGACTAATAAACCATACCATCTGCAGGTGAGACACCAAATGACCAGTGGGGCAGAGTGCTAGNGTGTGGGTCTTAGCAGGCGAGACATTGCTCTGAGTGTATCTGGCACACTATGAGACAAGACTACAGTGGAATAGGGACACAAAGCCCACTATGGTGTACATCTTGAAATAGAATATTGATGGGATTGTGCCAGCCAATGACCAACAAAGCTCTATAGCTGTACGGTGTATGTTAGTGCCGTTCTACATCAGAATGTGTATGGGTGCAGTGCTAGGATTTCTTCTAAGGCAACATGCCTTGATGTGAACCTTTGATGCCGTGCTTGCTGCTTGGGAACATAGGTTTTGTGTTTTTGTCTAACTTGATTTTTGTCAATTTGATTATCTTCTGTTTTTAACGAATGGTGAATTTCCTTACAGATCTATTATGGTATGTTTTAACCAGCTTTTCATCACTGTGACGAAATCCCAGTGGTAAGTCATTTAAAGGAGATAGTATTTATCTTGGCTCATGGTTTTGGAGGTCTCAATCAATGATTCTTTGTTCCAGTTTTTTGTTTTGTTTTTGTTCTTTTTTTTGGTCTGTGGTGAAGCAAATGATCATGGTTGTAAGTGTGTGGCAGAGCAGAGCTGTTCATATCTTGGCAGCTTGGAAGTAGAGGTGTAGGGGAATGGGCCGGGGGGGGGTCTCAAAAAATATACCCATGTTCATACCCTTAGTGACCTGCTTCATCTAACCAAGCTCCACCTGTTAATGTTCCCACTACTTCCCAACTGCAACACCTGAACCTTTGGGAGATGTTTAAGATACAGACTATAATGGAGTACACTATATTTGTTTTCATTGATGCACTGTAGGTCATTAGCTAATAGTTCAGCTGAAGACAGCANTTGGTCCTGATGCTGGGTCAGGCTGTGAGGAAACTGTAGGTGGGGGAACCGATTTGTCTAAAAGAATTACTGATTCCCCACAAGTCATTGGCAGCAGTGACAAGTTCTGCCCACAAGAACTAGTCCAAGAGAGGTGATGTGTTACTCTCATGAACTTTTCTTGAGCTCAATTTGCTTTATTTTTATAATGGTGNCAAAAATCATGCAACATAAAATTAACCATTTGATCCATTATTAAATACATAGTTCAATTATATTAAGTATATTCACACTGACCTGCAGACACTATTTTAAAATAGACACACACCTACTACCTAATTCAGACTTTTAGGACCCATGGGCTTATCCAAGATAAATGGAAACATACGCTCTTACAAAGAGTTGAACACAGATGATCATAAGAAGCTCAGATTATATTTCTTAAAAACAACAACACAACAAAAACAACAATAGTCTACCTATCCCTGAGCCAATGAGCAAACACAAATGTATCAAAAAACTGGAATGATATTTAGTGCTATGAAGGAAAAAGGTGAGGGTGCATCAAAACGGCCTACCTTGTAAGCCTCATGCAACAGTCTACCTTCCTGTAACACATGCAACTGTAATTGTTAAAGTTTCTTTCCTGTTACACTTTTGATACTTGGCGTTTCTTATTTTATCTTACTGTGTGTGGATATTTGAATGNGAATGGCCCCTATAGACTCAAGAATACTTGGTCCCCAGTTGGTGGAACCATTTGTGGAGGATTAGGAAGCGTGGCCTTGTTGGAGGAGGTGTGTCACTGAGGGTAGGCTTTGAGGCTTCAAAGGCACACCATCCCTAGTCTCTCTCTCTCTCTCTCTCTCTCTCTCTCTCTCTCTCTCTCTCACCTCTTCTCCCCTGTTGCTGTGTCTCAAATGTAGGATCTCAGCTACTGCTCCAATGCCATGCCCACCTGTCTGTTGTCATGCTCACTGTCATGATGGTCATGGACTCACCCTCTGAAACCATAAGCCTTAGGTAAATGCTTTTCCTTATAAGTTGCTTTCGTTATGATGTCTTATCACAGAAATAGAAAAGTAACTAAGACACCGTGTGAAAATTTTTTTCTTTGTTTCTGCTATCAGTTCAAAACACATCCCCATCTGGGGAGTATACAGGAGATACAAAGAGAGGGAATGTCTCCAGGGGGAATCTGATGCTGAGGCCTACTGATGGGAGAGAGGAAGAAGTATGTGCATAATGCGTTCAGGTAGTAGCAGGCAAAATGTGACCTGTTCATTTGTTACAGTATGTTGACAGTTACCAGATGGTGGGGAAGACATAGGGTCAGACCCACACCATCACCACAAGTACCTAGCTAGGACACAGGTTCCTGGGCCTCATGACCAGGCACAGGCAGGGCCCATGTGTACCCCAGACTTGTATATCCCAGGTCCAACAAACAGTTTCAAAGGACCCCAGGTCCTCAGCTCATACAGCTCTTCAACATGCAGCAACATCGTGGTCCATCCCTCTGGACTNTGATGCATATCCATGGATCCTGAAACCACTAGACCTGGCAAGAATTCTTTGCTCATTGGTGGGAGATTCTCAGAGAGCTGGAGAGTGGGAGCAGGAGGTCAGGTGCCCTGTAAATCCAGTTCAGACAATTGTGCTTCATCCTTCATGAACTCCCTTGAGGGAGAAACTTTCCATATCAGAGACAGCACAAGGCTGTTAGAGGAATTTATACGAAAGAACCAATTTGAATGAATGGGAATATGAATACCCAGATGTGAGTCAGATGCATTCATACTGGCTGCACTGTTGGGAACCCTTATTACAAGATGGAAGTGCTGACCCCTCATACTTTTGTAGTGCTCAGNTTCAACAGCTTCAGAACTCTTAATGACTGGACATGCCTAACTTTAAGTGAGCTGGAGTTCAAGCAGCTCAGGCTGCAAGAGGGCAGCTTGGCTTCTGATGGGATTCCCCTGGCACTCATCATTGTCCTGTGACTCCCACTTACCAGCTTAGTGAAGACTGCTGAGCATAATGTACCAGGAAAATGGATCAATTTTCTTTAGACTTTCAGATAACTAGTGGGGTCTAGAGGAGCTGTTACCTTTAACACAATGAATTAATACCACTCTTTCCCGATGTGTAGGCCTTCCAACACATATTCTGCAACATCCTTGAGGGTGCACAGGTTGAATGTATTTCTCTGAGGCACTCAAGGCTCAAGGGCTCTGACTCTTTCATCACCTTGGGCAGAGANAACAACAAAGGCCTAATGCTTAGTCAGGCTCACCTGATCTCTGAAATACCAAACTACCCATCAGTTGGAGTTCTAAAGCCAGTCAATATTGNCTATCTTCCAGGGACCCTTTCTCTAGGGAACAGGTGTTCTAGATCAGTGGGGCTGAGAGCAGGAAGGTGCCTCTCTCAGAACATACTCACAGCAGGTTCTGAGTCCACACAGGTGGGAATTAATGCCACACCCATCCCCATGAGATCANCGTGCCNGTCTCTCTAGAATAAAACTGACTGTTGCTTTTGAATTCAGTGTGTGGAATGCTCTGGGCCTCCACAAGGCAGGCTTCAGGCTGCACACAGCAATGGCTGCCAACAGATTCTGGGGTTGACATCTCTATTCTTTTGTCCGACAAATCTGTGCACTGGCCTGTAAGAAAATCAATACTGCTTTTCCTGGTCCCCTGCACAGGTGCAGTGATGGATTATTGTGCCCCCCTCTACAGCCCACCTCCAATTTTGTTATCACTTTGCTCTCTGCTTTAGGGCTAAGCATCGATACCATCTCAGAGCTCCCATGACCTTATCCCCTGGCGATCATGTCCCCAGTGACTGAGTGTCGGTGTGACCATAAAGCCAGACCCGTATCTCCTGGGATCTCAGGGCCAATTTATGAGGCTCGTGTTGCTGATGACACCCTGGAGCCTGGCAGGGATGGTCTTTGAGGTTTTACTGCTGAGCTGACCCATGTGCTGTTCTATTACCCGTGTTTGAAGATACACCTCTATTAGATCAAATCGCCTCCAGAGTCTGATTCCCTCTGCAGTGGCAGTGTGGGTGGCAGGTGCTCTGGAAGCTTTCAGACTGCAGCCATCAGGCAAACACGGTCCTGCTAATCTGGCCAGATATCATCCCATCAGGGGGCNTGAAATCAGGGCTTCCCTGCATTGGGTGATCTGGGGCTGACCATGTCCCAGCCTCCAGGAGGTAGGGTGTGAGCAGGACTTTAGAAAACCTGACCAATGCTTTCATGATAGAGGGGATGGGACCTGACTGGAGGGAATGAGAGCAGAAATGAGGGGTGCTGGGTCATGGGGGATGCTCTCCTTGTCCCCTCATTAAATATGGAATTCATTGTCGTCTCCCAGAGGATCTAGGATGGAGGCACCTACAGGGGATGGTGTGAATAGCAGAGATACCTTGTCATGTATGCACAGGGTCCCAAGCTGTTCCTGAATAGCCCCAAAGGACCAGAAGAAGCTGTGGCCAGAAGAAGCTCTACCTCCCTAGTTCTCTCTCCTTTGCACTGTCTCTTTCTCTGACTCTCAGTCTCTTTGTTCCCTTTTCTCTCTGTTTCTCACTTTGTCTTTCTCTCTGTTATTGTTCCATGTATCCGTTTACCTGACTCTGTCTGTCTNTCTCACTTCTGCAACAGGTCATCCACTTTGGCACTTTTGACTCTCTGTCTCTGTATCTCTGTCTATCCCTGTCTCTGTGTGTCTCTCTGTTCAATGTCTCAGCATGCACCAAGCTCTCTCTTTTCCTGTCTTTGACTTTTTTTCCTCTGTCTCATTTTGGACAGTCTTTCTAACTTTGTCTGTCTCTAACTCTCTTTCTGGGTGCCTTTCTGTCTCTTGTTTCTCTTTCTGTCTCTCTGTCTCTTGGTCTTTCTGCATCTCTGTCCCTCTGACTCTTCTCTGTCTTTCTCTCTGACTCTCTCTAAATCTCTCTGTCTCAAATCTATTTGCTCTTTGAGTTTCTCTCTTTCTCTGTCNTNCATGTGTGAGCTCTCTTTTCTNTCTNTCTAACTCTGCCTCTCTCTCTCCCTATCTCTATCCCTCTGACTATCTCTAACTGTCTCTCTGACTCTCTCTAATTCAGTCTCTTTGTTTCTCTTTAATTCTGTCCCCTGACTTTGCTGGTCTTCATTTGAGGCTTGGCTTGTGAACACTGCCTCTCACAGGTGTCTCATTGGGAGATGGTTGTTCTTTGCAGTGGGTATAGAGTGGCTCCCTGGAAGTGGTGCTGGTGGCCAGTGGCCCAGGTTTAAACTGTAGTGAATGTACCCTTGGAAGGGAGCCATAAGGTTCACATTTTATTTATTCACTTTTGGGTTTGTTTTCACTATTTTTCTTTACATTTTAGTACTGGGGATTGAAACCAAAGCCAGTTGATNGTAAGGCAAGTGCTCTACCACTGGGCCATCACCTTAGGCATTTTTATTTTGAGACAGAGACTCACTCTGTAGCCCAGGTTGGCCCCAAAGTTGCATCCTTCCTGCCTCACCCTCATAAGTGCTGGGGTTATAGCTCTTAGACAGCAGGCTTAGCANTTTTCTGTTCCTTAAGGCTAAGCTTGAAGTAAAAGAAATCCAGGTAAATCCAGGTTAATTACAGACTTTTAAGACTAACTCTTCNTATACGTGTAATTGTTGGACAGGACATACATGATTTTAACTTAGTTTGATTTTACCATAGTCTTAAGTTCTTAGCTAGCCTTCTTGAGAACTTTAGTGAACTTTGGAGAAATGTGTTTTAACTGGTGGAATAATTGAGACCTAAAGGCTCAAATAAGCCAAATTTCAATAAAAGTTAATGCCTAGCAACTCATGGGGGCAGGAGGAGTCTCCATTTCTAGAAAGATAAACATAGGGGTACTCATGACATCAAATTCTACTGGCTGTGGAGAGGCCAATGCTGGTCAGGTTAGGGCTACTCATGACGTGGTATTCTGCTGACTGGAGTNTGTGGAGACACTGACACTAGACAGATGGTGATTTAGCTGGTTCAGAGGTCATATGTCAGGCTTTCCCATCCTCTGCCATAGGCCACCACAGTGCTCCTACAGTCTCCTCTGTTGTGGGACATTTGAATATTATGTGAAGATGTATTGCTGTGATTGGTGTAATAAAAAAATCAAATGGCCAATAGATAGGCAGGAAGTATAGATAGAACTTCTGGGCAGAGAGGGAGAGAGAGAGAGAGAGAGAGAGAGAGAGAGAAACTAGGAGGAGGAATCTAGGCACATGATTTTGCCAGCACACTTGGAACATGTGTGCCATACTAGGAAGAGGTAACTGAGCCATGTGGCAGAAAGTAGATTAAAAACATATGGGTTAATTAAGTTATAAGAGCTAGTTGGGAAAAAGACTAAGCTAAGGCCAAGCTTTCTTAATTAATAACAAGTCTCCGGGTCATTATTTGTGGGCTGGCAGTCCAAAGATAGTCNGGCAAGAAAGCTTGTTAAACTCCTCCTTGTGGTGAGAGTGGTGCAGACATCTAGCTTGCAGCCATGTGTTCCTAGTAGTAGCTGTTTTGTTCCATACTCCAGCTCTAGACCTCCTCATTCTATGTTACTGGGATCTGTGGCCTTCATCCTCTCAGATCAGGACAAGCAGACACTGCTGTTAAGAGCTCCCATGTGCAACAAAGAAAAGGGAAGAAGGAGAGGAGGAGGAGGGATGGGCTGGGTGAACAAAGCCACTCATGTGCCCAAAGCAGCACATGGGAGGCCGAACAGTCACATAGCAGAACCCATGTCTAACCGAAGGCTACTTGCTAGCTGCCCACTGCCAGTCTTGTATCTACGAAGTCAGAGTTCCCTGCAGATGAGACACCCTGCAAATCTGAAACCTTGGGCTTTTCAGACAGGGCCTGATATTCTATTCNTCCTCCAGCAGATTCTCTAGAGGCTATAGCCTGGTGTGGGGAGGCTCTCTGACTTCATCAAAGACATGGGGCTCTTTTAGCCTTATCATCCCAGTTCTGAGAAATGAAACAGGTCTATATTCCTGTAATAAACCTTGATTTTTTTTCACAGTGAGACCCTGTAACATTAGTCTTAGGCTGCAGCACTCAGAAGAAGGCAGCCAGCCACGGCCAGCTTGTGTTACTCTGTGTGCCGTGTGTAAGCATAGACTGAACTGTGAGATCCAGTGAGCTAGAGAGGTGGAGAGCAACAGACCACTCCATAGGCTGATGAGCCCACCGCTGGGTAGCACAGCCTTCTCTGTGAAGTGTACATGCTTGGTAGTTTAGTGTGGGTAGACATTCAAGAGAGACTCGACCTCCCAGGGGTGTTCAGCCTTGTGACTGGGTTGTCTCACTTGTTCATTGTGGTAACTGTATGAGCTGATGGGAAGCCTTCTTACAGATAGGAAAGCCAAGAGTCAGAGAGGTCAGGCTGTAATACAGGGTCAGAATCCAGGATTTCCTGAACCTGGATGTAGGCAGTGTCAAAGTCAGGTCTGAAATCCCTGGAGACAAGGCTTAAACTTGTGGCCCATACAGGTAGGCCCCATCATGAGAAGCTCAGGCCAGGGCCAGATCCATTTGTGTTACTAAGCCTAATTTCTTGCATAGCTTTTCACTGACAGTTAAAACTTGTTAAGGGGGTAAGCCAATGAATAGTTGTTTCAATGATAGATGATGTGTGTGTTTCCATCTCAGCTCACACTGAACCCAGATAAATTTTACCAGCATCAGGCCTTGGGAGTTGGACACTATACTGTGCTTGTGTGAGTAGACTTGATGTATTTGAATCATTGGTTTGGTGTGAAGATGTGGTTTTCAGAATGCTAGTTAACAATTCAGTTTGAAAGGTTTGCATGTTTTAGGCATCTCCCAGAGAGAGAGGCAAAGGGCATGCATTCTTGACTCGAGCAATTCAACTGCAATATGTCAGCTTCCAGCAGGAAACCCGATCTGAGTGTTAGCTCCCTGCAACTCTGAGAGTCAATAATTCACCATTTTAGGCTTTGGCCCATTAACACAGAACAGCTTGAAACTGCATTCTCCATTGATCAGATAAACAAGTCCTCGATATTTTATTACAAAGTGATGGACCAATTTAGCCATCTTTTCACCAACAATGGACTTACAGTGGATGTAAAATGGCAAGAAGTCTGCTTCCTCGGGAAGGAAGAAGAAAGGAGCATGGAGCAGACACATATCATNAAAATGGCTCACTCAGACAGGAATGTATTGAATTCCACCCAGACCTTGGGTCAAGATTTGCAGAACAATGATTTTTTTTCTTTGTTAATTTTGTTCCAGACTATATTTAGTGCTTCATTTATACTTATATCATAATTTCAGCTTTATCTGTCTCATGGAAATAGATTGGTTATATTTGTGAATTCTTAATGCATGTTTTACAGATGGTGTGGGTAAGCAGGTCATGATGGTGCCTTTGATGGCAACAGCAGGTATGATGGTCAGATGGCAGAGTGGGAGGCTTCTCTTCAGAGGAATGGAGAAGAGGGCCCACGTACTTTGCTTCTCNAGCATTGCTTCTAAATGTTTGGAGATATTACTCTCCCACAGAATCCTCAACAATACTGGAGTGGAGGTGTGTGGGAACACATCCATTAAATGAATGCATGGCTTCCTGGTCATCCCACAAGTGGCCATCATACACATACTTGGAGGATAAGCTTAGGTCATCTATAACACATACTGTGAATAGCCCTCTCAACAGCCCAGGAGTCCTTGCTTTTGGAGGCTGAGTCTGACCACAGCTGCCTTCATCTGGGGACACTGATGCTTAGAAGCTCAGGGTTGGGGTGGAGTATATGTGGCCCAGAAGGTAAAATGTTCCAGCCCAGGAGGGCTTCTAAGGAGCAGCATTG
>LZPO01017945.1:44338-55254 GCA_001675575.1 Neotoma lepida | reverse complement strand
ATGATAAACCCTCTGATTTACAGCCTAAGGAACAAGGATGTGAAAGAATCCCTGGTCAGGCTCAGAAATAGAAGGTGATTTTAAGGAAATTTATTGAACACACAGAAATGTGTCATGTCTGTTGGTTTTATACTGCACAAAACAAAATCAATAATATCACAATTTTTAATTTGCTAAACATTTGTACAGAAGTATGTTATAATAAGAAACAATTTGAGACCACCATATGTTTCCTACTCATTTATTGTCTTTAGTAATATGTAATACTCTCTTTAAGAAAAGCTATCAGGGTAGAATTTTTAAAAACCTGATGAATTAAGAGTTTGTAGTGAAGGACTTCTAAGTTTCCACCAGACTAGTAATGTAACCATTAAACTTTAATAGCGTGTTTTTTTGACCTGAGCTCACATTAACATCCAGTTGTGTTGAGGATCTATCTACCAAACTATGGTATTAATATGAAAAACTATGGAAGGTGATAAAAATCAGGAAGACAACTCTTCAACAAAAACATTTGTGTCCCTGTGGAAAAGCAGAGGAGAACCTTGGCCTTTTATGTCAAATGAGGACAGTAAGAAGTGGGCAGTCTAGGAACCAAATTGTGGGCTTTCTCCAGACACCATCTGCAGATCCCTGACTTTAGATTACCCCCTTCCAGAATTGTGATCTACATCTAGAAATGGGCTTCAGCTATGGTGTTTTCTGATTAAAAAACATAAAAAAGATGTAGGAAACATGGCACTCAGAGAAAACATTCAATAGAATTCATTAAAATAATAACGATGGTGTGTTAAGGGATTGTCACTAATTTAGAAGATGTTATATTTATGGAAATAACCCATATTCNACAAGCACATTCTCCTTTATTATACCATGTAACTATACTTGGATCCATATGTGTCAGCCATTTATCTGTTAAGGTGATTGTATTAGTCAGACTTCCTTAGAGGCAGAGGCAAACAACTGATAGAATGCATGTATGCATGTATGTATGTATGTATGTATGTACATATGTATGTATACAAANAAAGGATTTCTTAGAGTGACATACAATTTGTGGTCCAGCTAGTCCAACAATGGGTGTCTCTAACAGAAATTCCAAGAATCCAGTATTTGTTCAATCTATATGGCTGAATGTTTCAGCTGGTCTTCATTCTACATTTGAATCTGAAGAAGCAGGTTCAGATGCCAGCGAAGGAATGCCTCAGGAGCAGGATAGCTGAACTTTCCAGCAAAAGTAAAGGACAAGCAGGCAAATACCTTCCTTTGTCATTATCATTTTATGTGGGCTGTCATCAGAAGGTATACCCCAAATTTAAGGTTGCCTTTTATACTTCACATGATATAACTGAAACACTCCCCCACAGGCATTCCTTGCTGCTTGAGTTTGTGTTGATTCCAAATGCAGTCAAGTTGGCAGTGAAGATGAGACATTCCGACGATTGTGGAATAAGTGAAGAGACTTTAACCTGTAAAACAAAGCACAACTGATTTATGAACTCATCTCTCTGAGTTTGTTATGTTGAGAAATAGAGTGTTTGATGCTATACTTTAGGGAATTAATGTCTGACATAGAAACAATGACAGTGTCCTAACCCCCTTCCTTATGTTTTTTTTTTAAGAAGTATGGAACAGAATGTCACAGGCTTTGCTGTATCTTAAATCATTTCTTTTAGCTCTTATTATTTCCTCCCACACTTAATCTCTAAAATGTCATCTTTTATATTTGACAACAAGAGGTTGAAATGGCAAAACATTAAATACATTTAGGAGTTAACCTTATAATTCTGGGTTTATACACGTGANTTTTGTTCATTCTTGTTACTGAAGATGCTAAATATAAGAATGAAATGTTATGATTTGCTTGGATGTTTGTGCAGCACAGTCTACTCCAATCTAATTTTACAAAGAGTAAGAAATGAATATTAAATGTTTTTAGTGCACCACATCTCTATAATTGGTATCTCTATAAATTGGTATCTCTTCATTGTATTGGATCAAGAAATGTGTGAAATGGATGAATAATTTCCTGTATGTCCAAAGCATTGGCTTATAACTCTAGTGTTTGTGATTAACATGGGAATAGTGATTAGTAGAAATAAGAAGCATCCATTTAATTTCTGGAGATCTAAAGAAATAGTTTGTTATTCCATGTGATGTCATTTCTCTGTCTTTGACATCTTGCTCAAATACAAAGGTGGGTTATCCTTCTTTTTTTTGTTGTTGTTCCTTTCAGAAATATTTTATTTCATACCTGATACCCTGATACTTTTTTTTCTTTTTGAANTTTTTTACAGATTCCCCTCTCTTCCCTCCTCCTGCTCCACCAATCCTCCCTCCCCTCCGCCAACCCACTCCCCACTCCCACCTCCTCCAAGGCAAGGTCTCCCATGGGGAATCAGCAGAGCCTGGCACATTCAGGTGAGGCAGGTCCAAGCCCCTCCTCCCTGCACCAAGGCTGCTCAAAATGTCCCACCATAGGCACTGGGCTCCAAAAAGCCGGCTCAGCACCAGGGACGGGTCCTGATCCCACTGCCTGCCTGGGGATCCCCCAGTTCAAACTGGACAACTGTCTCGACTATTCAGAGGGCCTAATCATGTTGTGGTGACTGCCAAACACAAAATTATTTTCATTGCTACCTCATAACTGCAATTTTGCTGCAGTTATGGATTATAATGTAAATATTTTTGGCAATAGAGGTTTGCCAAAAGAGTCATGACCCACAGGTTGAGAACCACTCATAAAGGACTAGTTGGAAACTTCTGACATTTTATTTAANAATTGTTAGCCTACACATCCAAAAAACTCCATGAACTCCAAGCAGACTAAACTCAAAGAGCTCCACATCTAGATGGTTCAAAGCCAGACTGCCTATGTCAAGACAGAAGGACCATTTAACAAAACAAAAGTCACTCCTTTAATGAGAAAGGCCACAATAAGACTATTTCTCATTAAAACCCTCAAGGGCAATAGTCCATGTGCTGACATTGAAGGCTGTCAATCAAAAATTTTATTCCCTGCTAAAACAAACAAATAATTTAAAAAAATTAAAAAACTAATGTACTCTGAAAATGTAGAAGGTAANAGGATAAGCTTGAACTAAGATAATTTTTACTAATAAACCTGTTGTGCTGGCTAGTTCTATGTCAACTTGTCACAAGCTAGAGTCATCAGAGATGANGGAGCCTCAACTGAGAAAAGATCTGCCTGTGCTCAGCCCATTGTGAGTGGGGTCACCCCTGGGCTGGTGGTCCTGGGTTCCCTAAGAAAACAGACAGACTGAGTAAGCCCTGGGGAGTAAGCCAGTAGACAGCATCCATTNCTGACCTCTGTGTCAGCTCCAGCCTTCAAGTTTCTGCCCTGCAGGAGATCCTGCACTTACCACTTTTGATGATGAACTGTTATATAGGACTGTGAGAAATAACGCCCTCCCCCCCAAAAAAAGGTGGGTTAATTAGTGATATTCTGTAACTATTTTTCCCAATTGAAATGATTATTCTTTGAGAATGTTACATTATGCTTACTGGTAAAGATCTTCTGGTGAGGAGAGAAAATCCTTTACTTATTCTTCTCAATAAAATATGATGTTGGTAATTGGTTATCAATTTGACTGGATTCTGAGACAACTAAAACCTGTGGAAACACTTATGAGTATGTTTAGGCAGCTTTTCTAGAGAGCATTAACATATGGAAGACTGCTTAGCAGAAGTTATGACCCATTTTGAACATAAATGGTGTTATCCAGTGCTCGGGGTGTCCACATGAAAGGAAACTGGAGGAGAAGACAGTGATCTAGGCCTGGGTGTATGGTACTCTTATTCTTGCATGAGCATTTCTATGGATTCAGTCATCACATATGGGTATGAGACACAATGCTTTTTAGCTCTCCACAATGAATTATTATCAGACACACTCTAGGGTTTTCTCATACCATCAGCACTGGAAAAGGACTACCAACCAAGGTGCCTGGTTTCTTGGACAGAGAACATGTAAGAGTAAAAATCAGACAAATGATTTTAAAAAGGTAACTTATCTTCATAGCAGAGACTATTATAGAAAATCATAACTAATCAAAATGCATAATTGTCAATTGAAGCAACCACAATACAACTCTTCCACCTAAGGCTCAGGAACTATTGTGAAAGAGCTGTTGAAAGACTGTAAAAGCCAGAAGAAAACAGGACTTTTCTATGAGATTGTGTCTTCTAGAAATGTCAGGAACAATATTTATAAAGTGTCACTAACATGACTGCATAAACATGTCCTGAACAAGGGATACACCAGTAGACATGCAAATATTGATAAGGGAAATCACAAGAGGCCTCAGCACTAAACAAAGAAATATAGATAACTAAGGAATGCTGAGAATGGAAAAAATAGTCTTCCTTGGGAAAGCACACACCAATTGGCTACCCAGTACCAAATGTTCAGCCCTGAAAACAGAGGCATACAAGTAACTGCATGCAGACTGAGCAGGTGGAATTTATGCATTCAAGCATGTGTGTGTGTGTGTGTGTGTGTGTGTGTGTGTGTGTTAGCAATTAAAGAAAAACAGGCCATTTATCTGAAAGAATGAGGGAAATACATGGAAATAATGCTTGCAGGAAGGAAAGAAAGGGGTGGGAATGTAACTATTTTAATAGTTAATATTAGCACATTTTTAAATGGGATGTAGATGAAATTGTCTTGGGCATAGAAGAATCAGAGCAAATAAGGAAGGATGTAGACAATTAAATAAAGTTCAATTTTAGTTTCATTGAATACCTGGTTTCACTAAAAATCCTGGACAATGTCTGTCACTCTTCAATATCAAGTCAAATAACCAGTGAAGATGATAACTATGGGTGCAGTGGTTGGGTATTCCCAAGGAAAACACTGAGTAAGGAATCTAATTAATCACATTAGAATAACTAAAAAGAGTCAGAACCTCAGGAGAATTAAATCTCAACAGTCTTAGATGAAAATAAATGTGATCAACTTATCTTCAGTTACCATAGGAAGGACAGAAAGACTCTCTCAACACAGGTAGGATTCTAAGTGGTTATTTGTAAAAATATTATAAACATATTATAGTGTTTCCTAGACATACACTAGAGTTCAAGAAAGAGTAAATAAGTAGCTTTATTCCTGCTTATGTAGTTAGGTAAATTCTACCATGTATCTACAGGTAACATTTTCTTATTATCTGTTTATGAATTTGTCTCTTCATTTGTCCTATATAAAGAACATAAAGTGTCTCTTTAAACTGTTATTCTATGATTCATTCTCTTTCCATCTGTTCTCCCTGTCTCTTTCTACCTATCTCTCTCCCTCTCCCTTCTCTGTCCTCTTTTTTATGTAAAAATAATAGAACACAAAGATAACCACTGCTCATGTAAACACTGAATATAAGAGCATTTTGTTTGTGCAATTTTGCTAATTAACTCACATTTGCATTTAAATCTTAAATTCAAGATCAAAATTAAGCAAAAATATTTGCTGTAAATAGCTGTTGCCACTTCCTGCCAGTTCTAGTTTACTTGTCCATGGTTTTGTCATTTGAACACATTTAAGTAAATAACAGAAGTTTAAAAGGCAGTAATTAGTGATGAATGATACCTTTTCATTTTTATGTAAACATTTCAAAATCCAAAATAGTACCATGACTGTCTTCATCTATGTCTGGTATTATTAAATGATTCATATATATTTTATAATGAGCAAAGTAAAAAACATAATGATACTAATTATGACTCTACANTAAGACTATATAAAATACAACTTATGTTATGATTTGTCTGTAATTTTTCATTTCCTTCACATTATGTGAGATCACAGACTAGCATTTTTTGTTTACATGTTCTATTGAATAATGAGTGATGGAGATAAAGATAGATAGATCATGACTTAGAAATTTAGATAGATAGATATAAATAAAGACATAAAATTCAATTTAATCATTCTCCTCTAAAACTACTTTTCTATGATTGTACCATATTACAACTGTATTTTATGTTAGCTGTTTTCTTAGTGCTTTTGTGTACCTAGTACATTCCTAAGGATGTAAATATTTTCTGCATTATGTATTAAAAAGAAAATCAAACTCTAAAAGGCCATTACCTTAATGAGTTTTTTAACTATTTAGATCATGAACAAAGAAGAATGGACAAGAGAAACTGCTCATCTGTACCTGAATTTCTTCTATTGGGAATTACCAACAAGCCTGGAATGAAAGTCACTTTGTTCATAGTGTTTCTGCTTGTTTACCTCACAACTCTTCTGACAAATGTAGGAATGATCACATTGATCAGAATGGACCCCCAGCTTCACACACCAATGTACTTCTTCCTCAGTCACCTCTCTTTCTCTGACCTCTGCTATTCCACTGCAGTTGGCCCCAAGATGCTGGTAGACCTTCTTGGAGAAAATTCAATTTCCTTTGTTGGCTGTTTTCTCCAACTCTTGATTGTCTCTATTTTTATAGATGTTGAGTGCATGCTGCTGGCAGTGATGGCCTTTGATAGGTACAAAGCCATCAGCAATCCCCTGATGTATGCTGTGGACATGTCCAGTAGAGTTTGCTACCAGTTCTTAACTGGAATATATCTGGTGGGAACTATAGATGGCTTCATACATACTTCACTGGCATTCAGCTTATGTTTCTGTGGCTCTACTCAGATTAATCATTTCTTTTGTGATTTACCTCCAGTCTTACTTCTTTCCTGCTCTGACACACAGCTCAATGAACTGGTGTTGTTCACCCTTTTTGGTTTCATTGAACTGAGCACCATCTCNGGAGTCCTCATCTCCTACTGTTACATCATCTCATCTGTCTTAAAGATCAGTTCTACTAGGGGATGGTTCAAAGCTTTCTCCACCTGTGCCTCTCACCTGACTGCAGTTGGGATTTTCCAGGGGACCATGCTCTTCATGTATTTCAGACCTAGTTCTGCCTATTCTCTAGACCAAGACAAAATGACATCAGTCTTTTACCTCCTCATTATTCCCATGATAAACCCTCTGATTTACAGCCTAAGGAACAAGGATGTGAAAGAATCCCTGGTCAGGCTCAGAAATAAAAGATGGCTTTAAAAACTGCCTTACGTCTACACAAACATATTTATGATAGTTGTAGTTTTTGTATTATACCATTCTTATGAATCAATAACATCAATTTGTTAAATGTTCTGTGTAGGTGAATGTTTTGTCTGGGTCCTGCCAGGCCCCACGCAGTCCAGCCCACCCAGTGGTCCTGCAGCCACTTATAAATTAATAACTCAAAAGCTTATATTAATTACAACTGCTTGGCCATTAGCTCAGGCATATTACTGACTAGCTCTTATACTTAAATTCAGCCCATTTCTATTAATCTATGTTTTGCCACGTATTCTGTGGCTTTACCGGTCTACAGGCATGTTGTTCCTTCTGCAGTGGCTGGCATCTCCTGACTCAGCCTTCCTCTTCCCAGAATTCTCCTTGTTTGTTTATCCCGCCTATACTTCCTGCCTGGCTACTGGCCAATCAGCATTTTATTTATCAATCAATCAGAGCAACACATAATCACAGCATACAGAACAATATCTCCATCAGTTCTGAAGTGTTTGTAGCATACTATAATAATAAAATAATTGTTTCATACTCTAAATATATCCTATTGCACTAGTATATCTTGCTAATATTTAATTTTTATTATGAAACTTTTATTACCAATTAAATCCTGATTCTTTTTCTATTTTGTTATTCAGGTTTAAATGTACTATATTGTGATTTATTGCATTTTTTAATATTTGTGTGCTCTGAATTTCTTCTCAAACCATGTACTTTTTTCAAGAGTGATTAGTATATGCCAGTGGAATTAAACCAGGTACTCTAAACTTTGTGTTTAGGGTCAATTGAAAAATTGAAAAATTGAAAAAGACACAGAGAGAGATGGGACCTACTCTTTAGGGGGGAAAATACCATAACCACTTGGGCAGCTCATTGACTTTGGATTGAGTTGCTACTTCTTATATCTAAACATTTGCATGTGTGGTAGAGGAAGGAAATGTATCATAGAGTTTATGATTAAAGAAATAATTTAGATGTGAACAGGTCCATGCTGGTTCTAATACATAGAACTCTGACAGATTTTGGTTAAAAACAAAAAGCTATATAAAAGATTCCTTTATAAATTCCTTATGGGCTGGAGTTACAAAACGTCAGGCTCTCCAGTTTCCTTCCTTTCTCTGTATTCCAGCCCCAATGAAATGTTTTCTTATATTAAAGATTCACATATCCTTAATCAAATATCTACTGTTAGTCAGTTTCTTAAATCAGCATCTGCAATAAAGATTGTAAAGATGTCTTCATTCTCAGAGAATTCCATTAACCAAAGGAATTCAACTGTATCTAGACACAAACAGGAAAAATAAAGTCATAAAATAAAATGTCAGCACACAGACTTTTAACACTTATAACATGTTAGTAAAGTAAATATACATCATTAATATGTATACATAGTATCACTTTTCAGTAGTACATAAGGTGACTAGGAATAAATGAAACAATCTACAGATGAATATTAAATTTCTGAGAAGTAAATAGCATTCCTGTTCCTCCTCTCTATTTTCCTTTCTTATCTTTCTGTGTCAGGTTACTGAAGCACTAAACCAGCAAATCAGGTTCCTGACAACACATGGTGCTTACATTCACATAAGACAGGGTGACATCATTTTCCATTACAATTTATCCTTCTTTTTCTTTTATTGAAAATAGAATTTTTTGTGGCATATATGCTGATTATGTTTTCCCCTCCCTTTACTGGTCTAAGTACCTCTCCACCTCCCTTCCTTTTAGAATCTACCTGATTCTTGTGTTTCATTAGAAAACAAACAGGAATTCACAAGGATAAACCTAGCTGAGACTCTTAGCAATAGTGGAGAGGGTGCCTGAACTGGCCTTCTCCTGTAATCAGATTGGTGACTACCCTAATTGTCATGAGAGAGCCTTCATCCAGTAACTAATGGAAGCAAATGCAGAGATCCACAGCCAAGCATTGGGCCAAGCTCCTGGAGTCCTGTTGAAAAGAGGGAGGAGAGATTGTACCAGCCAGTGGGGTCAAGATCATGACAGAGGAAACCACAGAGACAGCTGACCTGAACTCATGGGAACTCATGGACTCTGAACCAACATCTAGGGAGTCTGCATGGGACCTATGTAGATCCTCTACACGTGTGTGACAGTTGTGTAGCTTGGTCTGTTTCTGAGGCTCCTAGCAGTGGGATCAGGACCTGTTCCTGGCACTTGAGCTGGCTTTTGAAAACCTATTTCCCATGGGATACCTTGCCCAGCCTTGATGCAGGGAGAGTAGCTTGGTCCTGCCTCAACTTGATATATAACTGTCTCTTATACACATCTAAAAAAAAAAACAAACAGGCTTCTGAAGGATAGAAATAAAGTAAAATATACTAAAACAAAAACAAACACATCAGAACATGACAAAAGAAACAAATAAGAGGAAAAGAGTGTGATAAAAAGAGTGTGAGAAAAAGGAATAAGAAACATATAGGCACAGAGACCCACTCATCTGCACACAATAATCCCATAACAATACTAAACTGGAAACCATAACATATAAACAAAGGTCCTGTAGGGAGAGAGATAGAGGAGAACTGAACATAACCACACACACAAACACACAAATACACACACACACAAAGAGAGAGAGAAGAGAGAGAGAGAGAGAGAGAGAGAGAGCATGATAAAATTTTTTAAAATGAAAACAAATACAGGTAAAATCCCTAACAGAACATTTTGAGACTAACTTCCGAAGATGCTTCTGAATTCATTTTCTATTGGACATCTACTGTTGAGCATTCAGCCTACACTTAGGAGTAGTTTGTTTCTCCAGTGAGACTGCCTTTGAGAAAAATAAATTTTTATCTGCAAGTAGATATCAATTGGTAATTGATTTGGGGTTAGGGATGAGACCATGTGTCTACTTCTTTCAGCTCAGCAGACTACCTGCTGCAGACCAGTGCATATGTATGTGCATTTTCCCTGTTTTTTCTTTTTTTGAAAGACCTTGTTTATGTGTTGTTCTAAATCTATTCTGGCTATTATAGTCTTTCCAACTCCACTTTTGCAGTGTTTCCTAAGCCTAGACATTCCATTTAGGACTGAATGTTGCTTTTTTTTTAAACTCTTCTCAAATTGTTTTGCAGTAGATCTCAGTGTTTGTTCCCATCTGCTTAGGAGGAATTTTCTCTGATGATGGGTAAGCAAGGCAGTGATCATATTTGTCTTTCTGGGTCTGGATTATCACACTTGGCATGACTTTTAGTAGTTCCATTCATGTATAAGCAAATTTCATTATTTCATATTTCAATGTCTGAGTAATACTACATTGTACAAATATACAACATTGTCATTATCCATTTTTTGGTTGAAGGACATCAAGGTTGTTTCCAGTTTCTGGCTATTATGAATAATGCTGCAATAATCATTGTTGGGCAAGTGTCCTGGTGGAAGGATGGAGCATCCTTTGGGTATATGTCCAAGAGTGGTATAACTGGGTCATGGGGTGGGCTGATTCCTACTTTTCTTAGGAAATGCCATATTGATTTCCATAGAGGCTGTACAAGTTTTCACTCCCATCAATAATGGAGGAGTGTTCCCTTTATTCTAAATCCTCACCTGCATGAGATGTCACTTGTGTTATTAATCTTAGGCATTAGGACAGATGTAACATAGAATCTCAATGTAGTTTTGATTTTAATTGNCCCAATGTCTAAAGATGTTGAACATTTCTTTCAGTGTTTCTCAGCCATTTGAGATTCCTCTACTGAGAATTACCTGTTTGTAACTTTACTTCATTTTTAAATTGGATTATTTAGGGTTTTGATATTTAGTTTCTTGAGTTCTTTATATATATATATATATATATATATATATATAT
>LZPO01017945.1:12156-22821 GCA_001675575.1 Neotoma lepida | reverse complement strand
GGTTCTCTTATTTGGAACTGCCAGATGTACTTATGGGGGTAGAGGAGAAAAAGAAATGGAAAGAGAAAGATCGTTTTGCTTAGGAATAGGGGGCAGGAAGGAGGGGGTTATCCTGAGGGAGCAAGGCCCTGGGAATAAGAATGAGAACCTGGGTTGAAGGATTGAGGTGGAGGNCTGGTGTGGGATGAGTGGGAAATAAAGGGTTTGACATGTGATACATGAATCCAAAATGGAATTCCTCAATGTTTGACTGCAGTTGGTGTATGATTTAAAAAGGACAGTAAACTAATGCTCTGACCCTGACTTGACCCTGATACAAGGGTCAAGGAAAAACACCCTGCCATTGACTTGACCTGGAGACCAGGGCCAAGGACTTGAAATCCCACAAATCCCTGAGCTTGCCCAAATCAGGGCACAAAAATCCACAAATCCCAGGCCACCCTGGAAAGCTCCTCCATCCCCAAAAACCCTACTTAAGCCCCGAACTCTGATCAGTTTACTGCTGCTTCTCACCCAAGCAGAAGCATCCATTCTCCTGNGTTTCCCTCTTCCAATAATTCTCTTGTGTGAGATTTATTGTGCAGTGTGACATTTTTACCAGAGCAAAGCTGTGACGTTTTCACTTGGGGAAACCCTCTCCTGCTGGAGCAAGCTATAACACTTTAGTTAGGAAAACCTTTCATTTCAGAGCTACAAAACTGACAGTTGAAGTAGTGAGCACCACAGTACAAGGACTCTGCCACTTAGATTTTAGGGGAAAGAATGGCAGGTTGTAGAGGGCAAGCTAGAAGATCTGAGAGTGGCCTCGGGAGAAGCTGGTCACAATGTGTGCAGGTGAGTAGGTGAAAGAGTGCTGGAGGGAGGAGTTTGATTCAGTTTAAATGTAATCTTAGAGAAAGCTTAGTCAAGGTTTCCTTAAGTGTTCTAATGTTTGCTCTGTCTTTCCAGGAAACTGAGGGTGGTAAGGGATATGAAAGGACCAGAGAATCTGCAGGCCTTGGGGAAGAGCTTGAGTGACTTGTTAGCAGAATTCAGGGCTGTTACTGGATTGGAGTGAGGTAGGGATTCTAGACCAGGAGATAATAGTAGATAATAAAAGATTTATTATGGCTGTTGCTCAAGTGTTAGTTTTAGGGAATGCTACAACCCATCCAAAAAAGATATCAAGACAGACAAAGAGGTATTTGAAGCATATGACTGTGAGCATGCTGTCAAAGGCCACTAAAGAATATACAGTAGATAACAGCTAATATTCAACAGCTCAGCCCACCAGAAGAATAACTCTGATGGGAAGCCCCACTAGGGAAAGTCCATGGAGTCACTGGCTGTAGAAACCAGTTGTTTCTATCTATAACTTTCTCATGTGCCACTCACAATACCTCACTAAAAAGAACAGTTGTAGGTTTTTTCCCACATCCATGGAAAATAGACTTGCCAGTCTCATCTCACTAAAAAACTTTGGGTTTGGTGGGTAGGAAAGGTNGGAAAGTATAAGGGAGAGGCTGCATTGNTTTGTTTGCAAATTTCCCAGGTGCAGTCAGATCATATAAAAAGGTTTTGTCAGTTGGAGAGAATTAGGTTGGATTTGGAGATAGCGGGGATGTGGCATTACCATGAAGAAGCTGGTATAGGTATTGGATAATTGTGGTGATATATTGAGTACCCTAATAAAGCTTTCCTGAGGATCACAGGACAGAGTCAGCCACTAGATTAGTCATAGAGGCCACACACCCTTAATCCTATCACTTAGGAGGCAGAGATCCATCTGGATTTCTGTGAGTTCAAGCCCACACTGGAAACAGAGCCAGGCAGTGGTGGCACACACCTTTAANCCCAGTACTGGGAAGCACACATGCCTTTAATCCCAGGAAATGATGACAGAGCAGAGAAAGGTATATAAGGCATGAGGAAACAGGAACTAAAGCAGTTTAGCTGAGACCCTTTAGGGTGAAGACTCAGAGGATTTCAGTCAGAGAATTTGTAGAGTTGGTGAGGTCATAGGTGGTAGCTATGGCTTGATCTGCTTCTCCAATCTTTCAGCTTTTACCCCAATACCTTGTGCTGGGTTTTTAATTATAAGGCCATCAGAAAATTGAACAACAGATAATGTCATGTTTTGAGGGTGTTTGCCATCTAAGGATAGTTATTATTGGCGTCTTTAAGCAGGGATGTTTGAAAATGGGAAGCTGAGGGAGGTAAGAGATGGGTGGAGGGAGGTAGGAGATAGGAAAGGTTAGCTTGGTGAGCAGTCTTGTTGTTCCCATTATTTCCTTTGGTGAAGGTAGAAGGATCAGTCTGGTGGGCTCTGCAATGGACCAGGCTGATCTTGGAAGGTAAAAGGGGAGGCCTGAAGCAAGTTAANGAAATGAAGAATAACTGATTACTGAGTTTCCCTTTGTGTTGAGGAATCCCCATTATTTCCTTATGACTGGGGTGTTAAAAGGATATAAAAGGCATAGTTTGAGTCTGTGTAAACTGCTAGTGAGGCACCTTGGAGAAGTAGAAAGCCCGGGTGAGAAAGATCTCTTCTGCCTGCTGATTGCTGGTGTGTGGGGCCAGGGAGTCTGCTTCAATAATGGAGTCATCAGATACCATGGCATAATGTCAAAACCTGCCAATAGTCGACTGGGTATCTGGGTGGAGGCGTGTGGATTGTAGAGACAATGAAGAAGACAGAACAGAGTCGAGAGGACTGCCAGTCAATGCCAGACAGTCCTGAGTTTATTTCACAGCCAGCTTATATACAGTCTTGAAGGACAGAAGTAGAACAATGCACAGCACAGGTATTCAACCACTATCTATCCTGTCCTTGCATCAAGGAGCAGGCGGCTTCATTTTCTATCTCTTTGTATCTCTGGCTTTGTATCAGCAGCCTACATCTAGCTTGATAGTATGTTCCTTCCTGTGGGCTAATCAGGACTTTCTCAAAGCCCTGAAGCAAGCAAACTTGAATTCTATTGACTCAGAGTTCAGATTCAAACATGGAAACNGAGTCAGTTGTGGGCTCCCACAGCATAACCTACAAGTTGGTAGCCTTGTGAAAGGAAAGAGCTGACTGTCATTTGTATAGAACTTGAGGTCTAAAGTAAGTAAGGGACCTTCCTATATGTGTATAGGGTAAGGCATAAGATCTTCATGGGTTTCCGTGAATGAATTATAGGGATTGGTAGGAAGTTGTGGGGGGGGAGAGAGTAGGGTGGAAGGGTTTAGCGGCAGACAGATTTGAAAGGAGAGAATGTCTCAGNCAAGAAGGGAAACTGGATATGAGGGAATAAGAAGGAATGAGTGGAAGAAGGTAAGGCTATTGAACATACAGGCCAAGGGATGGATCTGAGGGGCAAGGAGAATTGTTCATAAACCTGAAAATGGAGGATGGGTGTGGAAGAGAGGGTGACCTGGAATCAAGAAGGAAAGAAACAATGCAACCTGACACCAAAAGTGAGCCGCTAGGCTCTTCGTGGGTTTTTTGTTTTGTTTGAAACAGGGTTTTGAAAGACCCCAACCATGGTTTCTGTCATTTCTATAAGAATAAGAAACTAAGCCTAGTCCCGATACCAGGCCATAAGACCAGATGTTAGCCTAGGATAAGGCCACGAAACATCTTATAGTCAAGACAGAGCACTTTGTGGGTTTTCCAAGAAAAGAAACAGCCACCAACCCAAGAGCACACCCTACCCACACCCTACCAGGAAAAACCCCAAAAAGCCCGCTCATAGCAACCTTCAAACCAGTCAATTGTGTGATAGCCTGCGGATTATGCTAATCTTGTGGCTTTTGCCTTTAAAACTTGCCTAAAAATGCTGTTCGGGGCTTCTCCCACTTCCCGGTGCAGAGAGCCCGTTTGTGCAGAAATTAATAAAATCCTCTTGCTTGTTGCATCTACTGGTCTGGAGTCTGGGTCTCTGGGGCGTCCACCAGGACACTATAAAACCCTGAGTCTGGGGGTCTATCAGTTTCTCGGTGTAACAGATATTCTGAAACTTATTTTCTAGACCAGGCTGGCCTGGAACTCACAGAGATCCACCTATTTCTATCTCCTGTGGGCTAGGATTTAAAGGCATGTACCACAACCACTTCATTATGGTGTGAGCTTGGTTAGGTCTGGAAAAGAGCCAGGAGCCTATCAGTCCTTGGCCACTAAGCCCACTAGTGGCTATAAGGGTCAGAAGACCTCAAGGAAGTGGCACCTCAGGGGCAATCTGAACCCTAGTGACTCTTCTGGCATTTGGGGCAGGGACCCATAGGCCTGTGAGGAGTTGGACAGACTCAGGCCCAGTAGCCTTCCTTTTCACATTTGAAGCAGCAAGGATCTCGAAGCCCGCCCTTTTTAGAACCCAACATCAGTAGTTTGAGCAGCCTTAGCTAGAAGTTGATATTTGTGTCTTTGGTTATGCGCATCACTGCAGTGGAAGACCTTAAAGGCCAGGAACAATATATCAGCCTGAAGTGTAATGGGTCTGGGGTCCAGACATTTGATCTTGGCTCTTATGTCTGGATAAGATTGGGCAAAAAGTAAGTCATGAGGAGTTGTTACCTGTATGGAGTGTCAGGCCATAGTGAGACACTGGAGAAATTGGGAAGGGTTTTGGACTTATCCTGGATTATCTTGGAATTTTTGAAAATTAATAGTCTGAAGGGTTGCTCCTGTAAGCCTGGTGAGGACACAAGTGGTCATCTTTGTAATTGCAGTCTTAGTCAGGGTCCTATGTCTGTAACTTCCTAGGTTCTGGTAGGGTAAGAAATATCTGTCCAGTGTATCTGATCTGCATGATCATGAGTCTCTTCCCAGACATGACTGTGCTTTTCAAGGAGGAGGTTGTTGGAGAGTATGGGGTAGATATTATGAGAAGTGATATCATAGCACTCAGTAACGTATTAGAACTCTTAGATACATGTTGTATGATATATGTAAAAGACCCAAGGCACTTTCAACTTGTGAGAGTTCACAGAGGAAGGGAACATGGACAATGATGGAAATGCTAACACCAGCCACCTGCTGTGGTGGAAGAAGGGGGACTGGAGAGCTTCATCATGGGAGTGAGTGTGAGGGGGAAACGGATGTGGCTGGTGGGTTGAAATTGGGTGCCATAGTGGGTTTGTTTGGGTAATTGGTTGCTGTGGAGGGAGGAAGAAAAGTTGGAGAGTCCAACTCTCTATCATCTTTTACTTGGATGGGTGATATAATTGGTTATAGCCATGACTTTTCTTCACACACAAATTGAACTGTTTCGCAAGAGGTTGACTTGGTTCTTTTTTCTGCAAGAAAGTAAAAGTTATGCATGATACCAGTCTTCGTTTCTATCTTAGATGCAATAATATGCCCAGTCTNAGCAACTGAATCCATTATCCAGTCCTTAGAATCTTTTTAAACCAGAAAAGTTTTTCTCCAAGTAATCAAATGTATTTAATGGTTTGAAACAGTCATATTAACATTATCCTTTTTTGAGCAGTTCATTTATATTTGTGTGTGTGTGCACACATATGTGCACATGTGTGTGAGAATACTTTCATGTNATGGTATATGGGTGGAAGTCAGAAGATAATATCTGGGAATTGGTTTTTGCCTTCCTTCCACTTTGGGATCCAAATCAGACTGAGGTTTTCTGGTTTGTGTAGCAAATCCTTTTAACTACTGGGCCATCCTGCTGGTNCCTGACCTTATTCTTTNCCTCTATGTAGGTANTGTCTATGGACAAAAGTCTGCTCAAATAATAATCTGTGTCATACTTCTAAATTATTTTGGAGGAATACCAAGTATAATTTAAGATTTANGGNCTGGCCTTCATACTCCCTCCCTCTAAAAATAANTTNAATTTTATTCTCATATGTTTTAAGAAATGCTTAATTTTTATGTTTGNTATGTTTTACAATCACATATCCTAAAGGTCAGACCAACCCACACTCATCTTCAAAGACTCAGCTAAAGTTTTATCACCTCCTTCCAGCCTTCTGCTGGCTCCATAATTACCAGCAACATGTATTTCCTCAGAATCCTGCNTAGATTGCACCAATGCATAGTGACAAATTTACTTGCCTAAGAAAGACTGAAATTTCCTTAAGGACAAAATTGTTTCCATTGTTTACCTTTGTATCTCCAATGCTAATATAGGATATCTCATGTCGTCNGCAATCAACAAACATCATTAAAATAAATGAGTGGCACAGACACAGGTTTTATGTGTATGTCACAGGTGAATTTTTATGAAGCCAACAATGAAAGATAGCAGATTTGGAATTCAAACTGTATTGGAATATACAGTGTAATATATTCTATATTTTATAAAAGCTTTGTGCAATGATCTTGAGCANATGGCTTAACCACTCCAAGCTTCTTTTTCTCAGGCTATAAAAGTGAGTGGTAATAACATCAGTCTTGTAATGCTGTTATAGGAAACAAGCATAACATCATGTCATCTGATTCTATGAATAGTATTTAAAAAGTTATTATTTTAAAAAATCATTCTCATTCATTATAGCTTCCCAAACAGAAGAAAGATGGTAAAACTTTTCACCTATGATTCTTATTTAGTCATCCAAGCAATTCTATTAAATTGTTGGCAATTCCACAATGCTTAAGTAAGAACAAACTTATTTAACAAGCTAAAAANTATTTAAGTCATCTAAGAGTAATAACTATGTTAAATAGGATAGATTGTGTCTAGCTATAATAACTAACCAATTCTGAAACTTCAGAATAAGGTAAATTTGTTCTTAAACATCCAAACTATGCTCTGGAGGCAATGGTTATCTTACAAGCCTTCATCCCAACATTACTTGTGGATTCCAAGGATATCTACACCATGCTCCTCATCTATCTTCAATACATCATTCTAGGTTACTGTAGCAAAGAATGAGGGACCTGGGGTGTTGTGTTTTGGTTATTAAGTCCTGCAATTATCTGACANACGACACTTCTAAAACCATAGCACATTGGCTAATGTGAGNTACATTCTTTAGCCCAACTTCAGGAAAACTACAAAATATGGGGACCCAGGAGGCTATTCATGAACACTAAATATTCTGTGTTGCACGAATTACAATTGTCTTATAAATAAAAAACCCAGAACCAGATACTGGGGTAAATGCTTAAAGACCAAAGAGACAAAGGAACAAGCCACTAGAGAAAATTCTCATCATTACCAAATCCTCAGGCCTAATGGAAGGCGAAATCCTATTTCCACAAATTCTCTGACTGAAAGCTCTGAGTCCCCAGCTGAGTTCCTGTCTCCTCAGGCCTTTTATGCCTTTTCCAGCCCAGCCATTTCACTTCCTTCCTAGTGCTGGGATTAATGGTGTGCATGTGTGCTTCCCAAATACTGGTAGCAAAGGCATGAGGTCTCAAGTGCTGGGATTAATGGCATGTGACTCCCAAGTACTGGAATTAAAGGTGTGTGCTACCACTGCCTGGCTCTGTTTCTCTGCTAGACTGAATTAATCTCCTGTAATCCAGGGTGGCTTTGAACTCATAGAGATCCAGATGGATCTCTGCCTCCTGAGTGCTAGGATTAAAGGTGTGTGCCACCACTGCCTGGCCTTTATGTTTAATCTAGTGGTTGGCTCTGTCCTCTGATCCTCAGGCAAGCTTTATTTGATACACAATGCATCACCACAATTCTGCTACCACTAAATATGCAGTGTTCAAAATGGTCGTATGTATGTCTCAGATGCTCCACTTTAGGTTTCTCAGGTAGAATACAATATATCAAATTACAAAATAATTTTTAAATGATTAATAACNTTAGTGTGAGTATATCACACAAAGTATTTGGATTATCTTAGAGTTAAAAACAATAAATTGTTGTTATCTGAAATTGAAACTGATTTGTCAAATTTGCCAACCCTACTCAAAGGCTGTATGTTCAGACATGACCAAAACCTTATTTGTAGTGGATTATTATTAACCTTGCCTAAAAGCATTTGAAATCATATTTAAAGTTTTCTTGCCCATGTAGGAGACCCATATCAATTTGAACTTTGCCAGTCATTTGCCAACTTATAATTCAACTCTAGTTTTTTTTCCCAAAGNCCTAAAATCTCCATCACCAATCATGTCTGTAGAAAGCCTTCTGCAGCTTAAGATTATCTAAATTTCTCCTTTCCTTATTTGTAAAATTAGGATGTTCCATTTTAAAAACTCAAAGGTAGCTCCTTCCTCATAAAATACACTGTACTATGACTCTGTTATGTTACTTCTATAGTAATATGGCAGAATATTAATGAAAACATGCTGCAAATAATACTTCTGTGTCTTCTCTTGCCCAGGATCCCNCAGGAAGCTGTGAACTGAGTCTGTTAATGCTATTGCTTAAATCATTTTTAGAAAATGCAGCAATATGTTCTTTTTGTCTCTCCTCCTCTTGTGGCAAATTACTATTTTCATCAAGGTAGATTAGGTTTTTGGAACCAAATGAAAGTTATTCTGAGCCAAGTATTATGCATGGTCAAAGAAAGAAAGAAAAAAGAAAAAGAAAAAAAGTCACCTCAATACATAATAATCAAAATACTAAGCATTCATAATAAAGAAAGAATATTAAGGGATGCAAAGGAAATAGGCAAAGTGACATATAATGGCAGACCTATTAGAATTATACCTGACTTCTCATTGGAGACTCTAAAAGACAGAAGGTCCTGAACAGATGTCTTATAGCCTCTAATAGACCACAGATGCCAGCCCAGACTACTACAAACATCAAAACTTTCAATCACCATAGATGGAGAAAACAAGATATTTCATGACAAAACCAGATNTACATAATACCTATTCACAAATCCAGCCCTACAGAAAGTATTAGAAGGAAAACTCCACCCCAAGGATGTTAGCTTCACCAACAAAAACACAGGCAATAGATAATCACACACCAGCAAAACCCAAAGAAAGGAAACACACACACACACACACACTACCACCACCACCACCAAAACCAAAAAAAGACAAGAATTAACAATCACTGGTCATTAATATCCCTTAACACACTGAACTCAATTCACCAATAATAAGACAAAGGCTAACAAAATGGATATGAAAACAGGATCCATCCTTCTGCTGCATACAAGAAATACANCTCAACTTCAAGACAGATATTACCTAAGAGTAAAAGGTTGGGAAAAGATTTTCCAATCAAATGGACCTAAGAAACAAGCTGTTGTAGCTATTCTAATATCTAACAAAATAGAGTTCAAACTAAAATTAATCAAAAGAGACGGAGAAGGAAATTTCATATTCATCAAAGGAAAAATCCATCAAGATGAAGTCTCAACTCTGAACATCTATGCCTCAAATACAAGAGCAACCACATTTGTAAAAGAAATATTACTAAAGCTTAAATCACATCAAAACCTACACATTAATAGTGGGAGACTTCAACATCCCACTTTCACCAAAGGACAGGTCTTCCAGACAGAAACTTAGCAGAGAAAAAAGGGAACTAACAAGTGTCTGACTCAAATGGACTTAATAGACATCTATAGAACATTTCACCCAAGTTCAAAAGAATATACATTCTTCTCAGCACTTCATGGAACCTTCTCTAAAATTGACCACATACTTGGTCACAAAGAAAATCTTAACACATACTAAAAAAATTATAATGACCCTCTATATCTTATAGGATCATCANGAGTTAAAGTTAGAGTTTACACAAACTACAGAAAACCTTCACACTCATAGAATCTGAACAACTCTCAACTGAATTACAACTAGGTCAAGGAAGAAATAAAGAAATAAATTAAGGACTTTCTAGAACTCAAAGAAAATGAATCCACAACATACCCAAACTTATGGGACACTATGAAAGTAGTGCTAAGAGGAAAGTTCATAGTACTAAGTGCCCACATAAAGAATTTGGAGAAATCTCACACTAGTGACCTANTGACATGCCTAAAAGCTCTATAACAAAAATAAGCAAAGTCACTGTAGGAGAAAGATTCGTCTGGGTACCGCCAGGACCCATAGTCCCACAGCCACTTATGAAAGAATTACTCAGGGGCTTATATTAATTATAATTGCTTGGCCATTAGCTCAGTCTTATTACTGAGTAGCTCTTCCACTTAAACTCAGCCCATTTCTATTAATCTATATGTCACCACATGTTCCATGGCTTTACCTGCGTCCCATTACATGTTGCTCCTTGGGCAGCTGGCTGGCATCTCCTAACTCAGCCTTCCTCCTCCCAGAATTCTCCTTGTCTGCTTATCCCGCCTATACTTCCTGCCTGGCTAGTGGCCAATCAGCATTTTATTTATCAACCAATCAGAGCAATACATATTCACAGTGTACAGAAAGACATCCCCATCAAGTCACCCAGGAGAAATAGATGGCAGGAAATAATCAAACTCCAGGTTGAAATCAATAAAAAAGAAACAAAGAGAACAATACAAAGAATCAATGAAACAAAGAGTTGCTTCTTTGAGAAAATCAACAAGATAGACAAACCCTTATGCAAACTAACCAAAAGGCAGAGAGAGAATATCTAAATTAACAAAATCAGAAATAAAAAGGTGGATATACCAACAGACACTGAGGAAATCCAGAGAATCATTAGGTCATACTTCAAAAACCAGTACACCACAAAATTGCAAAATCTAAAAGAAATGGACAATTTTCTTGTTAGATACCACATACCAAAATTAAATCAAGATGAGATAAACAATTTAAATTGACCTATA
>LZPO01017944.1:11643-36069 GCA_001675575.1 Neotoma lepida | reverse complement strand
TGGGGAAGAAGAGGAAGCAAACATGGCAGACCACAGGAAGGCATGGGAATGAGAAGGGCAGGCTGGTGGCACTGCTGTGTGGGCACTAGGAACTCTTAAACCTGAAAAAAATCATCCATTTATGTGGAAAATCATGANCCACCTAGGTGTGTCCCTTCAAAGCTGATACATTCTCTCAAGTCAAATGTAACAAGGAGAATTTTATTAAAAAATCTATTGCTTTTTTCTTATGCATAGCCTAGATTCAAATAATAAAATNCAACCATGCAACTAAGTAAAAATAAAAAACAAACAAAAAAACTAGCAGTAGTGTGTAAGTAGTCTCAGTCCCATTTACCTGTGGGGCACTTTGAAGACAGGGCTAGCTTTGCCTCACTCTTCATATGTAGGTCGCTGCACTGTCTTCATTAGGAATGTAGTTTCAATATGTTTGTCCTTGATCATGGAGCCTGTCACTCTAAGGGCCTCTAATGGTCCCAGGTGACCTCATTTCTAACCTTTGTATTACACACATTTTTTTGGGAATTAGCAGCATAAGAGAGCTCCCAGAGAGGATTTGAGTAAACACACACACACACAGAGTGAGTGAGGTATGGGGGAAAATGAATCTCTTCATCCACCAGCATAGCATTTTGGTCTAATGTTACTCGTGTAGGAAAACAGGAAAGAAATTAATGGATGAATTTATTATCACAGTTATCAAGCAGCCACAAGCCCAGGTCTGGTTTCATGACGGGCACTAAATCTATACTTGGCAAGGTTTCATCACCAGTGGGAACTCTGACAAGCAGGCACAAAAACCAATAGGATTTCAAAATGCTTTTCACATTACCAGGCTTTCAATATTCAGAAGCCAGTGTCTCCAAAACATAGCCGATCTTGTCTCCTGTGCGAACTCCCCACTTATTTATTTCCCGTACACACAGTGAATGAGCAGAGGGGGCTGTAAATTTTCTGACCTTCAATAAAGACAAACTCTCCAGGAAGATGGAAACCTACTCTTCTTTCTAAACCTGTTTCTGAGTTTCTGGATGATCTCTACTGACCTGGCATCCAAACTGGGTGCCTCTCACATTTACAGGCATGAGCAAGAAAATAAATCGAAGAAGGAAGTCTTACACCTTCTTCCACCCCCTGCCCCCTCCCCCGCCCCAAGGATCTCCTTACCTTTTAAGTGAGGCCTGCGGGGGAATTAGGCAGGCTGGAATGTTTGCTGGGGTTTTGACAAAGAAACCGNTGCCAGGGCTGCATTTTGCATTTCATGTTGGGTGTTCAAACTTACAACAATCCTAGTCACCTCAAAGGGAGGAAAAAAGCATTTAGTACTGAGGCTCCCAAAGCCAGAGGTCAGGAAGTGACTGCTTGAAATCTGCAAAATGTATTCACATTCGAAGTCTATTTGAGCTTCCGGTCAGTTCTCTGTTGCTGACGCCCTAGGAATTGCTCTCCAACTGATTGAAAGAGGGGGGCGGNACTCCATGCAGTGCAGTTATATCCGNTTGTGACACAATCATAGAGAAGACTTTGATTTCTTGTCTCAGATGCTTATGGCACACACAAGTGCTCCCGGGAGTCTGGCAAGAAGAAGCAACCCCTTCTTAATTCCTCTTGGTAGCTGTGGCTCTGGTGCTCCTCGGCTAGGTCTTCAAATACAATTGCTAAGAAGTGAAAACACGGGGATAAGAGACAGCTCAGCAGTTAAGATCTGTAGCAAAGCAGAGTCAGCCATCCGGTCATGGCTATGTGATCAAATGCTAAGTTTTTGTCTTCATCTCCAGTAGCCTGCCCCATCTTCCATCACACGGCCAGTTTCAGGAAAGCTTAATGGGTTGTGTTGTGGCCTTCCTTCATCATGAACCACAGATCTGCAGTTCTTTCCTTCTTAGGCTTTAGGCAGGCCTCTGCCGCTGGCTTATGAAGTGTGTGAATCAACAGTGCTATGGAGGGAGCCAGAGCCATCATGCTCTTTCTAGCCTGAATTTGAATTCAGGCAACCAAAAGTGCTGAAACACCTTTGCCCCTGAGTGATGATCTGCCCATCAGTTTAATGTCAACTGGAAGTATTAGACATGATTGATGTATTAGGGACTATAAGCAAAAAGCCATTCCTATTTCATGAGACTTGCAGATAGGAGAGACCATAATAACCTAGATGGTCCCTGACTCCCAATTGACTGATTCTTCTTTTGACAGTCTAGTGGTGCCCAAGCTTGTTCATACAATGATTCTGCGTTCCACATTCAGTACTGTATTCCCTCCTCACCCAAGAGTTAACATTTGTATAAAGTAGGCTCTGTGCAGATGATTTTGCCCAGTGCTGGCTAATGTAAAAACTTTGAGCATGTTTATGGGCTGCTGTGGNGCTCAAGTTGTTTGCATATATTTGGTGCATGCATTTTTGGCTTAGACTGTCAACTTAAAATGGCTTCATCAGGATGCAACCTGGTTGTAAGTTGAGAAACACCCATACCCTGTGTTAATCTGTTCATTGATCTATGTATCATATGTGATCTGATTTCTCCAACAGGCCACACCTTAAACATCTTAAAATTGAACTGCATGAAGCAGATACTGTATTTAGCTGGAGATTTCACTGTGTGATATATTTCACACAACAAGACCAACATCTGAAGGTTTTTACCTGATGCTGGCTCTGTTTCCCTTAGTGTACTGCTAACCCCATTCCCAAGGGCAGTGCTATTAGGTAATGAACCATAAGTTTAAGGAGGGTTGAATAAATAAAGAAAGGTATCCAGAGGAACTATTCCTACATTTAAATACAAATTGAAACAATCTATTCCCTTTTTTTAACCTGCAGACCACATTTTTTTTTAAAAACATTTTTTTTAAAGAGACTTGTAACAAAATCATTTTAAATACACATGTCTTTGTGCAAAGTCTAAAGCTTTTGGCCATGCCACCATGCAGGCTCAATCCCTACCTTCTAAGCAATGAGCTCAGAATATTAGAACACACACAAACCTCTGCCTTGCCCACTATTAGAATTTTAAATCCTAGGTTAAGACCCGGTCTCTAGTTGAGCACAGATTTCAGTGGGATTTGGAAAAATCCTTTNAATAGATTTTTATTGGTTTTTAAGAACAGGGTTATTTTGTGTTAATAATGGGCATACATTAGGCTTTAGATAATTGCTTTATGTAACTTGGAGTTTTGGCTTTCAGCTAAATAAACACGCTATGTGTTCACAGGTGTATTGTCCTCAAGGGCACTCCGCTTTTAAAGGTGGCAGCTGTTGCCAAGGTGTTGCTGATACAGTTCTGTGTATAATTTATTGGAAACAGGTGCTGGCTCATGATGAAGATAGACAGGAAACTAAAGCAGACAACATGTTTAACCACCATTAAAAAAAATTCAGGTTCAGAGAGACAATGTGTCTGAGATGTTTGGGGGATGTTGCCAGCATCCCAGCACAAGCTTAAGGGCTCCAGCAGACACCCCCATAAGGAAGAGATTGCACACGAATTTCAAGCAGCCTGACCTAATGAGTGTCTGATGCTATGCTGCCAGATTTAATTGATTACATGAAAAAGTTTTAGTCTGTGTAAGGCTAGCAAAAAAAAAATCATAAAATACTTTCCTAAGCTAATTGTTAAAAATTACTTTCAAATGAGGTAATAACTGTTAGTTTTCAGTGATCTGGACAGAGGATTAGGCTCTAATGCGTTTTCATTATTTTTGGAATATTTGCTCAGGGTGCTGTCTGTGGGTAACGTCAGTACTGGGAAGAGCCAAGACTCATGTCTACAAAGTACAGGCCCAGGCTAGGATGATGACACTGATGATGGCGACACAGGAGACAGAGTAGAATCACAAGGTCTGAGATGCTCAACCTCCCTGTAGGTCCCGTGTGGCTATGAGCTGGGAAGCAGGCTTAGACATGGCTGTCGTGTCTGGTGTTCGTGGTACCAAGGAGGAGTGAAAACGAGTCAGAGACGTCTTANCCCTTAGCCCAAGCCCTTCCTCCCCAGTGAAAACAAGAGAACACATTAGCTCAGATGTTGTGTGCCATTCCCCGCTGGGAACATATATTTGGTATTTCCCCAACTCATTTTGAGTCTAATCAGCCCCCTATCATATAATACACATGTGCAGTAAATATGCATACCAAATTTAGCTGAAAAAGTTGTTAAAAGTGCGTGCACAGTTTCTCAACCTCAAAAAACCTAAATATCTTGGCCATTTACATGCTTAAAAAATACCCAAAGGCATTAGACCACATTACGGGCTATTGGCCTGCCAAAATTCATTTTTTTTGGGGGAAAAAAATCCACATTTAAGTTATAACACACGGGTATAGGGGGGGAAAGCAACTGAAACAACAAAATTTGCTTAAAAACATTTTTCACCTCAAGGCTTAGACACTGTGTGCCAAAAAATGTTGACAAAACTTTGCACCAACACTGAGGGGCATGCAAGGTTTAATATCTGCTTGATGTCAAAAGAAAAAGAAAAGAAAGAAAAAGAAAAAAGAAGTCAGGGACAATTTAATGCTTGCATTATTTTGAAAGAATTTTGTGCAGTAGGTAGAAAGTTACCCATTCCAGTTCCTAATCTCTCCCAGCCACCCTGTCCCAACTCCACAAGAAAGTCACTGACAGAGTTGCAAAACCCCAAATCTGCTGAAGGGCCTTGCAGCTGTTTTTATCACCCCCTCAGTAGCTCCATCCNGGGCTGAGACACAGGAATTTGGNTTGCACACTGCCTCGGAGCCATCAACAGAGGTTTAGCATAGAAAAGCAAATAGACGGTGTAAAAATAAACCTTTTATTGAAAAAAAAAACTTTATAAGGCCCCTTTATTTAGAGGGAGACTCACTCAAATAAATACACCGTTAACAAACTTATATAATGAATAATAATATATACTGTCGCAAGTGATGAGATGGAATCCCACAAAGCAAGTGCTGAAATCCGATGATTGATTATCAAACCTATAGGATAAATAAACTCCTTCAATTAATAGCTTGTCTTAGGGATGAGTTTCTATAGAAATATCCAACAAGGAAAAGTCCACATTGCAGGGGTTCAGAGAGAGTAAACTCTGAATTGAGTAGAGCCCGGTTTCAGCACAGCACTCTCTCTTGGGTAGGAATGAGCTTGGAGGTTGCAGCAGGATGAGTCCAGCTTACTGACAGAGAAANGTACTTTCTCCATCCGAGCTAATGAATTACCCAGCCATTTGGGACCCATGTGTCTAAGCATCAGAAGCAGCCATTTATAATTTATTTAAAAGGGAATTGAGAAGCAACCTGGTTTCCTTGAATGCGCTTCTTGCCAACAAGGCGCTGAAAGCACCCATTCAGAGACGCGATTCTCTGGTTTGCTTTGCATCCTCATTCTTCTGTGGAGTCCATGTGGATAACCTCGTCAAAAGCTTCATATTGATTTTGGAAAGGAACCGACTCTCTGCTTGCAACCAGCCACCCTCTGATGTTTGAGCAGTAGAGTTAGGAGAGAAAAACAACCAATGGGAAATCCCAGATGGCCAGCTGCATGCCGGCGACTTCTCCTGCATGTCATTTTGCAGGATCCTCATTGTGAAGCAATGGGGGAAATGTCTGTCCAGGCTCCTGTGAATNCCGCTTTGTAATTCTGTTTTTCCCTTGGCCTTGACATTGCGAAGCTTCCACTGTAACAACCATGAGTGTTAGAGCTGCATTATGGATACCAGGGAGAGTAAACCTTTCTATTTGTTGGTTCACTGATCCATCCACTCATCTACCCACCCCCACACACCCATCTTGATTGGGTACCATCTGGTTAGAGTCTTATTATAAAAACACTTAGCTCTGTTGCCTGCAAACTGCTGTGTGCAGCATCTATTTTGTTTTGGTGCTTTGGTGGAAACAAGAAAGGCCTCTTCCTGTCAGTCTGAGCTAATTCCCAGATAGCGAACTTCTCCTCTAAGCCATGAGAAGCCATGCTTGGCCTGCCTGCCTGCTTCATTGGTTTCTCACACCTGGGCATTATCCCCTCACCACCATCACCNCTGGTCTAGGTTCTAGATTTCTGAAGGGTAGATGGCTGGCTGCTACATCCTAGAGCCTACTAAAATGAGTCACACCAAGCCTGTCTCCAACCTGCGGAGCCTGCTTCTTCTGCTTTACTTTTTCCTTCCAAAGGAAAAACTACAATAAAAGTTCCTGCCTACAATTTCCTCTCACTCTTGCTGCCTCCTGACTGGTTGGCACTCTGCCATGTGGCTTCATATGGCCTAGCATGGCCCTTCCTTTAGCAAAGAACAAACAATCTCTTCAGTGGCAGTTCACGCCTGATATGCTGGTCTTGCCATACCAACAATATCAAATCCTACATTTAAAAATAGGTCAANTATGGNGCTGTCATGACGGTTCAGTGGGTAATGGCACTTGCCCCTAAGTCTGATGAACTGGGTTTGATCTCTGGAATCTANACAGTGGAAGGANAGAACCAACTCACATGAACTGTCCTGACTGCCACCCATATACCATGGCACACATGCATGCACCACCCACAAAATAAAGGATGCAAGAGGTAAGTTAATTTTCAAAATAAGGGGAGTGAACGTACATTTCTTCCAAATCTCAAAGCCACTGGATAGAATGAATTTGGCCTTGGGACTGGAGACCAAGAAACTCAGTCCTGACCATTACATACCTAACNAAGTGGTCTAGCCAGACCTTTCAATCTTGCCAGTTTTTGCTTTGATCATATGGGCATTTACCATCTTACTTGATTCTGGTGAAAGTCACACAGTTTAGTGCATATGAGGCACCCAGTTGTGTGCCAGAAAGAGGGTTAGATTCATCATTGTCTTTTAAGCATCTTGCTCTTCCTTACTCGAGTTTTACAAATTCCACTGCAGGCCACTTTNCCAGTGTATAATCCAGAGCCATTAGGGATGACAGGGAAGGCCATTTTCAAACTGAGTACNAAGGTGAAGGGTCATTGGGAAGGACAGAGGAAATGGGGTCAGATTTTAGGGGTGATCACCACTCAACAACTGGTTTGTAAAATAGGGAGAAGCCTTTACCTCATGGGATGATTTAAAGATGAATTGAGATGCTGACCAAATGCAGAGGGCCAGGGTTGGGGGAAGTGCATAGGTAGGTCCCGCAGGTGGATTTCTCATATTCATTCCTGATGTGATGCTGTCAACCAGAACCACCACCTGGAAGCTGGTAAAAGGCTGTCTCGAAGGTCAACGCCCTTCTGGAGAATGATGCATCTGCCTCAATCAGGCCACACTTGCCCTAAGCAGATGTCTCAGCTAAATCTCAAGCAAGAATTCAAAGATGTTTGAGAGAATTTCATGACAGTTTTGCCATTGTGGATGGGATTTTTCCAACCATTACCAAACCCCACNAGTTTATNAAATGACTCCATTGGAACATCCAGACTATAAACCAACTTATATTTAATCAAAGTTCACATGAGGCCACTGAGCTACCAGACTTAAGAGTCTTGCCAATCCATCAGAGCCAATAGATCATTAGGGATTCTTTATTGCCTAGTGTTTTCCCTCAAGGAACTTTCACCTAATGGATGTTTGGAAAGTATAATGGGCAATGACAATAATTGCTCCTACATATTAGAAGAATAACCAAAGCAAATAAATGATTGAATTTGTAAACAGGATGTACACATGGGCAGGACTTGGTGAGTTGGTCCAGCTGTATTGAAATGTCAACTCTAGAACTCATGTACCACACTTGCCTTTGCTCAGCCTTGCCTCCTCACAGTAGAATAGTAATGACAAGCTGACCTTGTGGAATTAAAACGCTGATGGCATAGGACATGACCATCACCTAGGAAGTACCTACTACCAGCCAGGCAAGAGTCCCACAGGTGGTAGTTATGACCTAGTTTATAGAGAAATATTCTAAGATACAGAATAGAGGCATAGGGATCTAGGAGTTACCCAGGACACCCAGCCTGGAGATTATGTCTTTAATAATTATATGGTCCCATTATATGGTATTTATAAAGTGGTATCCCAANAATAATTCTTCAGAGACCTGTNTGCATTTCTTGGTATTATGTCTTTGATATCAAGACTCCTTTCCTTGCTCAACTGGCCNTGACTTTGCTCTTTTCGAACTAGCCCATGTCCCTATAAGCACATTTCTTCTANTGCCAAATTCAGACTTTGGGANTTGAGGGGAGTGAGGGGAGTCTAAAAGGCCAGGGTGGGGACCAGGCAGCCTAGATAAGAGAAACTTGGAAGCAAGGCTGGAGTGAGTAGTCAGCAAGTATTTATTTAGTGCTAGGCATGTTGGGGAATACAGAAAANTTATAAGACGCCATGCAGTCCATGGCTGGGCTTCTGGTGAGAGTCCCTTGTGTAAGAATCAGGTCTGGTGCTGGGGTCTGCCCAGCCTGTGGAAGGCTGNCATGCTTTTTGAGACTGACTGGCTGGCCTCTGTGCAGAGCAACAGGGAGTAATGAGCAAGCCAAGGCTCTGGGAATGAATGAGTTGAGTCTGTGCCACTTACTACCAGTAAGTCCCATCCCCTCTGAAGCTCAGTTTCCATAGCTATGCAATGTGAACTACATCCAGACTTGCCAAGGCTAAGCATATCTTAGTGGTTTATTGGGAGTGAAATAAGCTTAACAAATGTGGGTCCTTATCAAGAAACACTGATTGAGATAGAGAAAGGGAGATATGTTCTGGAAGCCCTGGGTCTTCTGCTTCACTTTCTTTTGAGTGTCTTTTGCTGTAGCAAGTTCACAGTATAGGCGTACTTGATATGTGTGTCAGGGACCTAGGCTTTTCCAATTGGTTCTCATGTACTTGGGAGTGAGAGAGTGTTAACTATGCATAACCCTTGAGAAGAAATCAGAGAAATAGGTTTTAAAAAGTGGAAAGACAGGCCCAGGAACAGAGCTGGTGGGAAAGCATACAGTATCTCTTCNGTAGGCAGGTAATTCTGAGGTACATGTGGTNATATTTTGTGTATGCTCTAACTAAGAAAGCTTGCCTGAAGATCAGAGTGTGGAGCCAAGCCACTGGTTAGCCATAGAGGTCAGGCAGTGGTGGCACACACCTTTAATCCCAGCATTTGAGAGGCAGAGGCAGACTGATCTCTGTGAGTTCAAGGCCACCCTGAGCTACACGNGAGATTGATTCAGTCTAAAAGAGAAACAGAGCCAGGCNGTGGAAGCTCACACCTTTAATCCCAGCACTAGGGAGGTGGAGTCAGTAATAACAGGTGGGNGGAGACAGGAGCTCAGTCCCCTTCAGTCTGAGGGTTCCTAGAGGTAAGAAGTCTGGTGGCTGCTGCTCTGCTTCTCTGATCTTCAGGCAAGCCTTATTTGTTAGATCACAAACAAAATATCACCTTCGGAGTTGGTGAGAGGTGAGAGGTGCCTGTGGCTTGTTCCTTTGTCTCTGATCTTTCAGCATTTACCCCGATATCTGGCTCTGGATTTTTGTTAAGACCAATTAGGATCTGTGCTACAGGCNTGTTCAATATGGCTCTTTAGAAGGCCTGGCTAGATGAGACAAAATGCAATATAAATGCACCTTCTGTCTTTGTGTGTCCTCCTCTCCTAGGACTGATCTCCAGAATGAACCACTGTCTCAACTTTGATCTGTAGGCAGGAAAGATAGAGGAGGTGTTGCAGACAAAGCCATGGCATGGCATCATGGTCAAGAGTTTGAGGTTGAGTTGGAGCTTTCCTGGGCACCCGCCAGGTGATAGAAATGTTACTAAGTGTGCCCAAGCCCATGTTTCACCACCAACACAATGCGGATGGTATATGGTGTGGGTTTCATGCCCTTACTTTGAAGGCTGGAGTAAAGTGATGCTTAGCCTGTGCAGATGGTGGGGGAATCCCTAAAGCAGAATTTAAGACTGGAATTCATGTGAGGTCATTTATGCTAGTTTCCGGACGGTGTTCTCAGGCAAAGCAGAGGGCATTGGTTAAAGGAAAGCAAGGAAGCTATGCTTACACCCAGTGCACCTTGGTGAATACCCTCAAAGGCCTGGATATAATGTAGACAAATGGCAGAGACAGAGACAGAGAGAGAGAAAGAGAGCCAGAGGTATTGGAGGGCTGTGCCTGGGGCATGGGGCTTAAATTCCAAGATCTTCTGGTCCTACTACACTCAGATCCTTTAGGCAGCAGGAAGCTGAGACCTCTGTACCCAGAGGACCAGACCCCTGCTGATCGGAGTGAGCACATACTAGGAGCTGCTTTGGGGAAACAGCTAAGGGAGGCAGCCAGAACCATGGAATGCTATACAGGGCATTGGCCAAGGCAGCAGAAGGTTAGTACCACACACTTCTGAGGCCTTTGGGAGGAGAGAAAGAGCTGGATTTAGGATATTTGGGNCACCCAGTTATCCAATTTCCATGGCCCCTCCCTCCCTGCATCTGTTCTCATATCTGTTTTCATTAAATGTCACGTGGTGTTGGTCTCTCCTCTGGAAACTAGCATCCCATTTCCTGCNATGGGCCTGGGGCATTTTTAGGCAGTGGCTGAAAGTTTCCTCACCATGCCATGGACTGGACTGGAAGAAAGGGGCAGAGGCTTACAGGGGGACCAGGAGGGCACTGGAGTGGGTAGAATCTTGGGAGGAAGCATCAACGTTGGTAATGTGACAGAGACCTGACAGCAGCTTGTACAGGGAAGGGGAGGTGGTAAGAAGCAGTGAGCCCTGTTTCTCATAAGCGAATGAGGCCACAGTCAGGACATTCACCGGTGTGGGAAAGCACAGAAGTAGGTAAAAGGTGAGAGAAAGCCCAGTATGGGATCCTTTCTGTTTGAAATGTATGGGGGACAGTAAAAGCCTGATGCACAGCCTGGGAAAGGTAGCTGGCTTAGGTGATGGGCTGGTGTCCTGCTTTCCAGACGCTGAGTTAGGACCTGGGATCATGGAGGGGCAAGCCCACTGTCCAGTCTGGCCCACTGAATAGGCAGCGAAGGATGAGCATGGGGAAAAGACACCGTGTGACTGGAGTCCCTGAAGAAGGGAGCACGGCTTGTTCTCCTTGCCTTTCCTCCAGTGGCTTTCATCAGTCTAAATGCTCCCTGGATGGAGCACTTAGGATGTTGTGTTGAAAGGGCTNGAGAGAAATCCCTGAATTTTCAACTCTATCCTCACTCCCTGTCCTCATCACTCAAGACNCAGGGAGCGGACTTCCCTCTGCCAGCACCTGTCTCACTTCTCTGGAGCATTTTCCTTAGTGGGAATTAACATATTCCAGGAGCCATGATTTGCCAGTCCATGAAGGAAGTTAATGTTTGTTACCTCAGCTCCCTTGCAACTTGTGTAGAACCATCTGGAAGGGCATGTTCTTCCCTGGCTCTTAAGTTNCTTGTTGGTTAGAGGTTCTGTAGGATTCTGAGTTTCTAGTACGTTCTATTTCCTGTTGGACAGCGTCAAGCTTTCACTTCTCCTCAGGTAGCTGGACGACTTCTCAGTAGCTTCGGATACGGACAGTTGGAGCCAAGACACGGCTCAGCTGTCAGAGCCTGGGGGGACTTTAATTATAGAAAGCATAGACATCATGGGAGATGTTTCTAAGCTTTTCAAACTGTAGGTTCCATCTGGAAAATCTCAGAAAGGTTGGCCATGTGGTGTGTTCCATATGACATAACCCATGCTTAACACTCCTGCTCACGTTCCCAGACACTGAAAAACTGCATTTCAGGACATTCTTATCCCAAAGTGTCTGGAGTCCTCATGGAAAGCCTCCTCAAAGCATTGGTGTTCAAGTCCAAATTCGGCATGTGAAACTTCTCCTGGGCTTTTCCTCTTAAAACATCCATGTGGCCACAGGGTCTTACAGTATCTGGAGATTCCTTCACTCTTTTGCCTGCCCCCATTGTCAGGTGGTAATCACCACTTAAAAACATTAAAATTGGTGCAGTAAAAANGATTTATGAATATTAATTCTTTTTATAGCAGGTCATAATGTGAGCTGGAGAACAGAGTATGGGTTCTTCACGGCTCTGTACTGCAAACGAAAACTGGGTTCCGTGTGGTTGAAANTATTAGCTGGAGAGGCTGGTCTGAAAACTAATTTGTTTAGAATGGCTTTGCTCTNAACTCGCCAGACACCCAAAATTTGTGAGCGTCTGTTCTGAAAAGGAAGGACCATGAATTTTATAGCTGTCATGTTCCTAATCAGCAACATTAGCCAAAGAATTTTAAAAATATGTTCTTAAAGTGCAAGCAACAAAGCCCTGAGGTGGCTGGTCTTAGGAAGGACTCACCCGCAAACTTTCTGAAGCTATCCCTTAAAAATAGCATTCAGACTCTAGAGGTGGTGTGGGTATAGCGCCTACCGGCAAGTGTGAGGAGGTGAGTTCAGCTCTCCAGAGCCCATGTGAAGCTAGACACGGTAGCATGTGTCTGCTATCTCAGTACTCCTATGGTCAGATCTGCAGAGAGGTAGCTCGGTGTCCTCANTAATGAACAATTAGAGACCCGGTCTAAAACAAAGTTGAAGACTAGCACTGAGTTCTGAAGTTGTCCTCTGACCTCCATATGTACATCTTGGCATGCATGCTTACACACACATGCACACTGCATGCACATGCATCATCACTGCTGTGCCACCACCAATGACAACCAACATTGAACCAACATGCTTACTTCACCTTAGTCAAAGGCCGAGAAGGCATGACTGGATGGTCATTTCTCTACAAGTCCTCACCTGTTCTAGTTTGCTCTTTGCTGCTAGGACAAATACGATGACCAAAAGCAGCTTATAGGGGAAAGAGTTTATTTATGCTTACCCTTCCAGGTCATAGTCCATCGTTGAAGGAAGCCAGGGCACAAAGCAGGACACAGAGGCAGGGACCATGGAGAAAAGCTACTGACTTTCTCTTTGGCTTGCTCACTAGTTCATGCTCAGCTAACTTTTTTACCCAGCCCAGGTCCACTTGCCTAAAGATAGTGCTTCCCACAGTGAGCTGGGCCCTCCCACACCAGTCATCAGTCAAGACAACCTCTCACAGACATGGNACTGGCCATTCTTCTATTGAGATTCTCTCTTCCCAGGTGACTCTAGGTTGCATCAAGTTGACTGATGATAAAAACTAACCAGGGCATCATCTTCATCTTTTCCATGAAGATGTATTCTCAGAAGTCACTGGGGTACTAAATTCCCTTCTTGNCATCTTTGCAGAATTTCATACCATGACTCCTTTTCTGACATACTCTTTTTTCTTGGCATTAGCTAGATAAATCTTGAAGGGAAAAGGTTGAACTCAGCCATGGTGGCAGACATTCAAACCCAGCTCTACCTTTTATAGTATGACTGGGCAAGTTACTTAACTTCAGGGTCTTCAACTGTACAGTAAGGTAACAATTGTACCTACCTAGGGATAGCGATAAAGGGTCAACAATTCAGGGTACATGAATCATGGCCACATTGCCTGACACTATGTTGTTACTCTATGATAGAGTGTCCCAGCATAAATCTTCTCTAGTTTAATGCATTGGTGCTACACTTTTTGACAGCTGATGCTTGATTTTGATGTTTGAGCAATTGGGTTCTCTCTTTAGCATTTTATATTTGACTAAAATACCCTTTCCATTCTATGGGATTATTTGAATAGTATTAGTCTTCTTTGGACTTCTGGTAGAATTTTGCAGTGGGTCTATCTGAGCCTCTGCTGTTTTAANTGGGAATTTTTTAAAATTACTATTATTGCTTTGACCTTGTTGCTGGCTATAGATCTGTTACTATTATTTATTTCATTTTATTTAATTTTGGTATGTCATATGCAGCCAGAGATCCATCCATTTCTTTTGGACTTTTCTGCTTTAGTGCAATATAGGCTTTAAAAGTATGTCCTTCGTAATTTTTCTGAATTTCATTAGTTCCTGTGTTATATCTGTCTCCCTTTTCATCTGTAATCTCATTAATTTGGATTTTCATTTTTTTCTCTTTTGACTAATTTGTCTCAGGGCTTTTTGATTTTATCTTTTTAGAGAACTCTTTGTTTCATTGATTCTTTGCATTGATTTTGTTGTTGTTTCTATTTTATTACTTTCTGCTGTGATCTCAATTATTTCTTCCTGTCTGCTGGTTTGGGATTTGGTTTGTTCTTGTTTTCCTAAGTCCTTAAGGTATACCATTAATCTCTGAAGTTGAGAAATCTCATTTTTTTTAATGTAAGCATTTAGGGTTATAGACTTTCTGTCTCAGGTGTCTATTGCTGTAAAGAAACACCATGACCATGGCAACAATTCTACAGGAAAATATTTAACATGGGCTAACTTACAGTTTCAGAGGTTTAGTCCATTATCATCATGGCAGGAAGCAAGGCAGCATGCAGGCAGACATGTTGCTGAAGAAGGAGCTCAGAGTTCTACATCTTGATCCACATGCAACAGGAAGTGTACTGGGTCTCATACTGTGTGTGGCTTGAGCATATGAAACCACAAAGCCCATCCTCACAGTGACACACTTCCTCCAACAAGGCCATACCTCTAATAGTGCCACTCCATATAGGGCAAGCATGCAAACACATGAATTTAAGGAGGCCATGCCTATTGAAACAACCGTATTTTCCTCTTAGGATGGTCTTCATTGTGTATATGCAATAGACTTTGTTGTGTTGTTCATTTTCATTCAGTTCTAGGAAATGTTTTGTTTCTTTCTTAATTTCTTCAGGGACTCATCATTCAACANTGTGTTGCTTAATCTCTATGAGTTAGTGTGATTCCTGTGGTGTCTCTTGCTGTTGATAACAGGGGGCTCTGTTCCATTACACTTAAATAGAATACAGGGTGTTACTTATAGATGCCTCTATTTGTCTAGGCTTGCTTTGTGTTATGATTCTTTTGTTACTTTTTTATGATCTGTATCATTTATAAAGAATGAAAGCTCTATTCCTTTCATGTTTTCTTTTTACTTGGAAACTTTCTTCAATTTTACCTTATGATGTAGGATATTAAACCTTTGATGATCATTTTAAAAACTGCTTACTTTCTGTTTGTATAGACAAATGAATTTGTGGATTTTTAAATCACATTAAAAAGGAAATTCTTCCCAGTCTCAAAGTTATAATGTCTGCATTTTCCTTTAATTCTAATATTTCTATGTCCATATTTAAATCTTTTAAAAATTATTTATTTTCTTTTATTTGTATGTGGGTATGCCTTTGTGTATATATGTGCACTACATGTGTGCAGGTACCTGTGGAGAGAGGAGAGGGTGTTGGATACTCTGGAGCTGGAGTTGTAGGTGCTGGGAATTGAACTGTGATGCCCTGCATGAGCAGTTAGCACTCTTAACACTTAAGTCATCTATCCAGCCCCCATATGTTATTGTTTTCTCTTTAGAGTATAGTAGGTGCTCCTAGGTTTATGATGGACTTATATTCCCCAAAGCCTAGAATTAATTGAAAATATCAAAAGTCAGACTTGAATTTACTGTACCTAACCTACAGACAGAGCTGAGTGAGAGCACTCACAGTAGCCTATACTTGACTTTCCCAGAGTGTTGATCCCTGTGTCATGAGCCAAGGACAAGATCAAAACTCAAAATTTGAAATAAAGTTTCTCCTGACTTGTGGGAGCCCACAAAGGCTTCCTAGTGACAAATTATCCAGGGTCAGAGAATCTGAGCTTGCTTTGCCCAGCAGGATGATTCGGCCATGGGCGTGTTTACCAGGTATTTGGAAAGATCTACACTTGGCTGTATGGTGTGCTTTGATCTTGCAAGGGGGAGATCTTTTGCCTCTCTCCTTGGTATATTATAAAAAGCCCTTTTGAATAAAGGACGAAGTGGTTGGCTATTGACCCAGGCTTTCCCAAAGCGATCCTGTGTCTCTGTCTTTCTCCTCATCATCTAAGTCTATCTTTCTATCTGATATTTTCTTATCTCTCTCTTCTCTACCCAAGAACCCTTTGATAGGTGGGAGCAAGTCAGAGCTGGTCTCCCCACAGTCTCCCACACTGACTATGTGTTATATTTAATATTATTATAAAGGCTAAAATAATCAGTCATGCCATTGTTAAGTCAGGAGTCATTCATACTTTGGGTGTGTAGTAGAAATCTGAATTTTCCAGAGTTGAGTTATTGACTGAACAATCAGTCCTTTCTCTCATTGAAGATTGATGCTGTCTATGATGATGTGTTCCCAAAGGTATCACAAAGCTAAGATGCTCTTGTATATACTGTCCTGTCCATTTCATTGTCTTAGCATTTTAGTTAGAACTGCTTTTAAATATCTCAGTACCCAGTGAGAAGAATCTCCCTGTCCTTATTTTCAAAAGAGTCTTTGCTATCCATGGACCTTTATCCATCTGTATAGATTTAAGAACTCATTTCTGTGTTATATTTATTTCTTATTTATTTATGTGTTTATCTGCATGAGTTTATGTGCATGCAAGAACCTGCAAATGGCAGAAGAGGGCATCAGATTTCCTGGTACTGGGGTTATGAATGATTGTGAGTCACAATGTGGATGTTGGGAACTAAATCCTAGTCCTCTGCAGGAGCAGTAAACATTTTTAACAACTGAGCCATCTTTCAGCCCCTGGAATCTATTTCTAGAAGGAAAATTATGCTTAAGTTATAATTGGAATTGTATTACTTTGAACTTAATTTGGGGCATGTTGATATTAATCTATTGTTAAATTACCTCAGTCTTGGGCAGAACATTTATGCAAGTCTACTTTCACTTTGTAGAATATAATTTACATTTTCTCTTAAAAGATCCATGCAGTCTTTATGAAATTATTTTACTGGAACACTCTAGGATTTGTCACTATAATAAATTTTCTTATACTTTCATGTATTAGTTACGTTTCTGTTGCTGTGATAAAAATATCATGATCAAAAGCAACTTAAGGAGAAAGAGTTTATTTCAGCCTGCAGTTCCAGAGGAGAGTACATAACNGCATGAAAAACATGGCACACTTGCTTTAATATTTCATCTCAACATAGTTAGAATGACNGTCATCAGGAAAACTAANGACAACAACCTTTTTAGGCGGTTGGTGGGAGTGTAGACTGGTACAGACACTGTAGAAATCAGTGTGGAAGTTTCTCAAATAGAACAAGCTTATGACCTAGCCGTTCCACTCCTGGGCCTATACCTAGAGGATTCNATACCCTGCCACAGAGATACCTGAATGCCTGTGTTCATTGCTGCTCTATTCACCAGGGCCAAGGAATGGAAGCAGCCTAGCTGTCCATTAACTGATGAATAGATAATGAAAANGTGGTACATATACACAATGGAGCACATTTTGAAATATTTACTGGCCATTTCTATTCAGNTATTTAGCCCATTTTTAAAAAATCAGGTTGTTCATTCCCTTCTTATTTAGTTATTAGAGTTTTAAAAACCAATATCAACTAATTACGAAGTTTGCAAGAGAATCCATGGAACTGAAAATGTATTTTATCAAGTGAGGTAGCCCTGGTTCACAAAGACAAATACTACACTTCTCTCACGTGAGGTTTCTAGCTTCTGCTTTTTATATATGTGCAATTTATGTAGGACTAAGCATGGGTAGAGGCCAGGAAAGCAGAAAAAGGTCCATGGGTAGTGGGGTAATAGATCACATAAGATATGAAAAGATATGGAAGGGGAAATACTATGAGTGGAACAGGAGGAGGAGGGTAGAACCAAATAGAACTATTTATGTGCAAAAGAGCCATAAGGAAGCCTCCTGCTTTGTAATCTAATTAAAAAATAAAATTAAGTAGGACATGGTGGCATGTGCCTTCAATTCCAGCACTTCAATTGCCCTAGGTAGTTAGCTAGGTTTCNAGTACTAGTCATGATTTATCTCTTGTTGAGTGGGTCCTAAGTCCAATTAGAGAGCTGTTAGTTACTGCCAAGCTATGTGTGCCACTATTGTACCCTTAACGTTATCATGCCCTGCTGCTTGTTGTGGTTCATAGGCATCAAAGCTGAGTAGGACTTTTGGTTGCTTCCCTCCGTGTGGGCTTTCATGGCACCTTCTGGTCCATGAAAACTTGTCCTCATGGAGGAAGCGTTCAGGTCAGTTCCAGCTCAGGTGCCTCTGGGCCCTAGGTCTGAAGTGTATGGTATCTTCAGTACTTACCTCTGACCTNTGGAAGGCAACCAAAGCAATGGCAATAGCAATTGTTTTAGGAGTCTCTTGGACTGCACTGGCAACTCATGCTTCTCATGAGTTGGGGCTTCTCATGCCTAGTGTTGGAGTCTTCATTAGTCTACGGTATTGTCAGCCCAGACAGGAAATTATCATTGAAATTATATCTGCATATGTATACACAGACTTGTATGTATTATATGTAATTTAAGTAGAAATATAACGTGATTGCTTATGACTGTTTCAGACATCCTTACTGTTATTCAACCCTCCTTCTTCTGCATTTATCTCACTCTCTAATCAAAGTACCCCCCTTTCCACCTGTACCCTGCTATTCCCCTCTGTTGCTTCTCTGCCCCAGCCACAGTCACCTTTTACTTTCCTGGTTTCTGCAATTACTCCAAGTTATGAAGCAACTTCTGAAGCTATAGAGCTAGGAACTACAGATGAGAGAGAACATGTGACACTTGTCTTTTGGATCAAGGGTACCTCTCTCAATATTATCTTTTCTAGTTCCATCCATCTCCCTGCAAAATTCATGATTTCAGGTTTCTTTATGGCTGGATAGTATTTCATATCATATGTACACCGCAATTTCATTACCCATTCATCAGCTGAAGGACATTTAGGTTGTTTCCAGTTCCTATCTATCATGAATAGAGCGGCAATGAATATGACTGAGCACGTGTCTGTGGAGGAGGAGGACAAAGTCCTTTGGGCATACGCCAAGAAGAAACATCACTGCTTCCTATGGTAGATGTATTTTTAGTTTTGATGGTTCTCCACAATGATTCCTGAGTGACTGGACCAATTTCAAATCCCACCAACAGTGACTGAGGGTTCCATTTTCCCCATGGCCTCTCGAGCATTTGTTGATCATTGTTTTGTCCACCTCTGGAATAAGATGGGATCTCAAAGCTGTTTGGGTTTGCATTTCCCTAATTTTTGGGGACAATGAACATTTTTTTGAGATATTTCTTAACCATTTTTATTTTTCCTTTTGAGAACTCTCTGTTCAGATTTCAAACCTACATTTGGTTTTTTGACTCTTTGTTTTTTGAGTTCTTTATATATTCTTGATATTAACCCCAGGCTTCCTCTTTACTCCATTGATTGTTCTTTAGCTGTGTAGAAGTTTTCTAGTTTTATGAGGTCTCATTTGTCAACTGTTGGCTGCAAATACTGAGCAATTGGAGTCCTATTCCGAAAGTTCTTCCCTATACCTATGTCCTGTAAGGTACTACCTAGGCTTTCTTCTAGCAACTTCAGTTCCATATTTGGGTGTTGGACCTATGATGAGTTGGATTTTTTGTTTTGTTTTGTTTTGGTTTAGTTTTCTTGTTTGTTTGTTTTTGCAAAGTGATATATTCAAGTATAATTTCATACTTCAATGTATAGACATCCAGCATTCTCAGCATCATTTGTTGAAAATTTTATCTTTTCTCCTGTATGTGTCTTTGGCATATTTGTTGATTATTAAATGGCTATAGTTATAATTATAGTTTTGCATACTTGTGTTGGNTATTTGATTTTATTCCATTGGTCTACTATCTGTTTTCATTCTAGTGCCATATTGGTTTTTTTATTACTATAGCTCTGTAATATGTCTAATTCCTCAAGCATCATTTTTTTTTGTTCAGGATTGTTTTAGTATCTATTTGTTGTTCCACATGGATTTTGAGGTAGTTTTTTCTTTCTTTCTTTCTATTCCTGTGAATAATGAGATGAAGATTTTGATTGGTATTGCATTGAAACTATGTTTTTTGGTTGAATAGTAATTTTTACAATATTCTACCAATCCTTGAGCATGGGACACCTTTCCATTTTCCATTGTTTTTCTGCATCTCTTTCTTCAGAGATTTAAAGTTTTCATTGTAGAAGTCTTTGACCTGCTTGGTTAGATTTATTCCTAGATGTTTTAGTTTCTCTGAGACTATTATAAATGGGAGTGTGCCTAAGAGCTCTTTCTCTGTATTTTTGCTGTTCATACATAGAAAGACTATTTATTTGTGCACATTGATTGTCTATCCTGACACTATGTTGAAGTTGTTGATCATTTCTAGTTTTCTGGCACAAATGTTGGAACTCTCCTATATATAATATCATGTTATCTGCAAGAAGCGAAAGTTTGATTTCTTCTCTTTAATTTGTATCCCTTTAATTTCCTTCTATTGTCTTATTGGTCCAGGTAGGGCTTCAAGCACAGTATTAAAAAGAAGTAGAGGATGGTCATCCTTGTCTCATTTGAGATTTCAGTGGAATTCTTCAAGGTTTTCTCCATTTTAGGATGATGTTGAGTCTAGGTTTCTCATATAANGCTTTTGTTATGTTATGTTGAAGTGTGTTCCCTGTAGTCCTACTCTTTCTAGGACTTCTATCATGAAGGCATGTTGAATTTTGTCAAAGGCTTTTTCTGCATCTATTGAGATGACCATGTGATTTTTGTCTTTAAGTCCATTTTTGTGGCTTATTACATTTATTGAATGACTATGTTGAACTATCCCTGCACCTCTGGGATAAATCCAACTTGGTCATAATCTTTTTGATAGATGTATGTATTTGGTTTGCAATTATTTTATTGAGGATTTTTGAATTCATGTCCATTGAGGATATTGGCCTGTTGTTTTCTTTTTGTAGTTGTCTTTTTACCTGGTTTTGGTATTAGCATGATACTGGGATTATAGAAGGAATTTGGGAGTGCTCCATCTCTTTCTATATTTTTAGATAGTTTGAAAAGGATTGGCTATAAATCTTCTTTGGAAGTCTGATAGAATTCTGAGACGCCATCTGGGTGTGGACTGTTTTATTGCAAGACTTTTGATAACTGTTCAATCTCATTTGTTACGGGTCTGTTGAGGCTGTTGATATGTTCTTGTTTTCTGACTTAATTTTGATGGTTTGGGTGAATCTAGAACTCCATCCTTTTCTTTGAGGTTTTTCCAACTTAATGGACTATAAGCATTGATAGTATTCCCTTATATTACTCTGATTTTCTTTGGGGTCAGTGTGATAGTTCCCTGTTTACTTCTGATTCTCTTAATTTGGGTCCTCTCTCTCTTTCTGTTGGTTACTTGTTTATCTATCAAAAAATGAGCTCTTCGATTAATTCTTTATATTGTTTTCTTTGTTTCTATTTTGTTGATTTCAGTTCTGATTTTCTTGACTTTTTTTTTTCTTTCTGTCTAGTAGGTTTGGATTTAGTTTGTTCTTGTTTTTCCAAATTTCTGAGTTGTATCATTAAGTCATTTATTTGTGTCCTCTCTTAATTTTTAATGTAGGCACTCAAGCTATAAATTCCCCTCATCTACTGTTTTTAATGTGTCTCAGAAGTACTGTTTTCCTTAGTTTCAGACTTTTTTATTCCTGGTTTTTGACTCATCCATCATTCAGTANTGAGTTGTTTAATCTGCATAAGTTTGTGTACTTACTAGAAATTCGTTTGTTGTCAATTTTAAGTTTTATTGGGTTATGATCAGATAGGATACAAGGAATTATTTCAGTCTTTCTGAATTTGTTAAGACTCATTTTATGTCCCAGGATGTGGCCTGGTTTAGAAAAGTTTCTGTGTGCCACTGAGTAGAATGTGTATTCTTTGGTGTTTGGGTGGAGTATTCTGTAGGTATCTGTAAAGTCCATTTGAAGTATGATATGAGTCCAATTAATTCTGATGTTTCTGTGCTTATTTCTTTGTCCAAGCAACCAGTCTATTGGAGAAAGTGGGGCATTACAATCACCTACTGCTAGTGGTTGGACATTAATCTGTGTCTTTAAATACAGTAGTACATTTTNAATGAAATTGGGTGCACTAGATTTTGGATATCTATTACTANTATATATAATTTATAATAATGTGTGTTACTATATTAGAATAGTAATATCTTCTTGGTTAACTGTTCCCCTAATTAGAATTAAGTATTCTTCTTTATCTCTTCTGATTCATTTTAGTTTGAANTTTAATTTGTAAAGACATTAGGATAGTNACATTTGCTTCCTGGTCCCATTTGATTGGCATACTTTTACTTTAAAGCAGTGCCTATCTTTAAAACTAATACATGTTTCTTGGAGGCAACAGACAGATGTTTTTGTTGTTGTTTGTTTGGGNTTTTTTTTGTTTTTTCTTGATCCATTCAGCCAGCAGCCTGTGTCTTTTGATTGGAGACTTGAGAGTATTAATATTTGAAATTATTATTTAAAATTGTGTGTTGATGGCAGTCGCTATGTTGTTGAATTTGGTGGTGTTATTTGTATTCTCAGTGATACTTTGTGTTTCAGTAATTATAGCTTCATTTTTCTTTCTACCATCTTTTGGCTATGCTCAGCCTAAAATATTGCTTCCTGTGTTTTCTTTAGGTTTGGTCTGTTGGTTATAAAACTTCTAAGGCTGGTTATAACAAGAAATGTTTTCCTCTCTCTTTCAAATATGGCAGATAATCATCTTGGGTGTGTTTGTCTAGGTTGACTGTGGCCTTGTAGGGCTTGGAATGCTTTGCTCTAGACTCCTGCATTGAAAAATCAGCTCTTATTCCGATGGGTTTTCCTTTATGTGCTAATATGTTTTGTCTCTCGAAGTTTCCAATACTCTTTCTTAGTTATGTATACTTAGTGCTTTAACTATGATATGATACGAGGAATTTTTTCTGGTGTTATCTCTTTGGTCTTCTGTGTGGTTCATGTATCTGGGCGTGTCTTTCTGTAATTTGGTTAAGTTTTTTTCTATGATCTTGTTGAAGATCTGGTCTATTCCATTTATCCAGGATTCTTCTCTCTTACCTACTCCTATCATTCAGAGGTTTGCTCTTTTCACAGTATCCTACATTTCCTGTATGTTCCTTTCTTGTGTTTTTTTTTTAATTTTCATATTCTTTTCTTATTTGACTTATAAATCCTTTACTTTATTGTCTAGTCCTGATATTCTATCTCCTGCTTGATTCATTCTACTTGTAAGGCCTTTGCTTTGTGTATTCTTGTTGAGTCATTGTGGTTTTCAATTCCATCTCCATTTCGCCTTGAATCCTCATCAGTATTTCTCTGTCTTCAATTCTGTTCTCAAGACCTGGATCGTCCTCACCTCTACCAGTCTTATGTTTGTGTTTTCTTGGGCATCACTTGGGTATTTTTGTTTTTGTTTTAAAGTTCATTGAACTGTTTCTTTGCATCTTCTTTAAACTCCTAGAATTCTTTGATGAAGTTAATGCTTTTATTACTTAAGTCTATATCCTGTGACATCTCGATAATTCTCATTGGTGAACATTTTTATAGGACTGATAGATTTGGGGGGAGGGGGGATGCTGCCTTGATCTTTCTTAATTTTTTTTATTCTTGCAGTGAGATCTGGGCATGTGGACTTCTTTCGTTAGTTCTCATTCTGATAAGCCAGAGCAGGTTGGGACAGAACACAGAATGTGAGGGCTAGGTTGGGCCTTAAGGTTGGATATGGCTCAGGTAGAATGAAGTAAGATGGATACAAGGTGCTGGACTGGTGTGAAGGGTATGAATCCTGACCTAAGCCCGTGGTTTGGGAGTAGATCTCGAGGGTGGGAAGAGTCTATGGAGGTGTGGTTCAGGAGGATATCCCTGGATAGACCCTGATGATGGGTGTAAAGGATCTGGCTGGGCAAAGAGGCNTGCTGCAGCATGNGAGGGGNCNATAGTTTGNGAGAGGGCTGGGATGGTCCTTGTGGAAGCCTAGAGATTGGCATTGAAACAACAAGAAGTGGCCAGGCTAGGCTGGTATATTGGATGTGGGATGAGGCCTAGATCTNGGGGCTTGGGAGGGTCCCAGAGGGGAGGGTCATATAGCTAAGCTGTTTAAATTTCAGGATACAATTTCCATCTCATACTGAAAAGTGCTGTTTTAATATTAGTCATCAGGAAGGTTAGAGAGATGGCTCAGTGTTTAAGAGCATTGTCTGTTGGCTCAGTGTTTAAGAGCATTGTCTGTTCTTCAGACAACCAATTCAATTCCCAGCACCCACATGGCAGCTCCTAACTGGACTCTGTAAGTTCAGTTCCAGGAAATCCATTGCCATCCTCTGGCCCCCACCAGCACCACACAGGCATGAGGTGCACAGACATATATGCAAATAAAACATCCATATGCATAAAATAATAATAATAATGAAAATAAAAATAAAATAAAATTAGCCAGAATAACCCAGACACAAAATTCCAAAAGAGAAATTTAAGTAAGATTTCTTTTATATGTTAAAACTAAGAAATACATAGACATAAAANGCTTAATTTAGAAAATCATCTTCTGTGTTAAACAAACTGTCATGCATTCATTCTATGGAATATTACTCAGTAATGAAAAGGAGTCAACTTTGACACAGAAACTTAGACGAATCTCCAGAGAAGTGTGTTGAGTTAAAA